>JAOXYD010227837.1:0-18259 GCA_028565735.1 Pinacopodium congolense
CCTGCTTGCTCTTACAACCCGCGTACCCAGCCCTCCGCACCTTTTGCCTAGCCCGCCTATGTGAACCCATCCTGTGTGAGCCTGCTTTGGACTCCTTCCTTTCCTGTTCAGAAACTTAGCAGTAGTAGTCAAAAAAAGAGAAGGACAACAACCCTAAAGAGGAGATTGGGACAGAAAAATAAAAAATGGGGCAGACAACAAAATTAGAAGAACATAGACCTAGGACATTAAAAAAGAAGAAGAACTCGGATGAAGCGGTAAAATTAATAAGAACAACGTAGGAAAGAGAGGACAGCACAAGAAAGAGGCGGACAAGAACCAAGGAAAGCAGTAGCCAAGGAGAACAAACAAAGGGCAGCACATATACAAGCACAAAAACTTCAAGAGTTCAACAAGTTATATTTTATTTTTATTTTTAGTTTTTTATTTCATTTTTATTTCATTTTTACTTTTATTTTATTATGTTGTGCATTTTCAAGAATATAGACTTGTTTGAACTTATTTTTATTGTTATGTGTGGCTAAAATATTGTTAGGATTTGTGTTTGAATTATTTGAGACCCTTTGGCTATTAATTTAATTTTAGAAATATTTGTGTTGTTTATTTAGCATAAATTCTACAACAAATCAAGAGAGTGAGTCGAGTAATTTATTTTAGATGTACAACAAAACTTGGCATTTAATAGACCTATAGACAACAAGATATTAATTTTCCAAGAAGAGATTCCGATAAATTGATAGATTGCCTATAGGATAGCTTCAGATCTAGTAAAATGTTTAGGAAAGGCTTTGCATGTCGAGAGATAGCAAAGTTAATCCTAAATTATTTAATTAGTGACATTTAGTTGCACCTTGAGACAGAGTAGCTAAAATATTAGGAATCTTAGGCCAAATATAAATTAGATTAATTAACCAAACGGAAACAAATAAGGATAACGACAAATCCTATGGTTAAATCTTGATTTTCTTCGAATTTTCAGTTTATTGTGTTGCGAGCTCCTGCTTCCAAATTTTGTCTATGTCTGATTTATTTGTTTTATTTTATGTTATTTTTTTAAATCGATTTTTTGAACAAAGTGTAAGCCAAATTGATAGGGTGTCTAGATACAATCCTCGTGGGATCGATATCTGTTTTTTACTATAAGCACGACCCATATACTTGCGGTTTTGAGCGTAAAATTGGTTGTTTTGTTTTACAAATAATCACACTCGTCAACAATATTCCTACCATTCTAATGATGATGAGAATGAAACTATTGTTATTGATTTTGGTTTTTCTTATGTTAAATTGGTTAAAGTCTTAAAGCATGCTACTTTGAAAAGAAGGAAATTATCCTCTAAATGAAAGGAATGCATGAAGTTGATCGATGATTTTACAATAGAAAATTAGAAGTTGAATGATGAATTGCTTGGCATGTTAAAATCTAAGAATGCATGTATATTAGAAATTGATAGGTTAAATAATGAGATTAATACCATGCTAGTTTATAAGAATGTTGATATTGCTATGCATGATAATGAGCATAAGTTGAAGCATGAAAATGAATCTTTGAAGAAGCAAGTGGATAACCTCAAGGAATCATTATCCAAATATATAAAAGGCAAGGAAAAATTTGATTACATGTGAGGAGGACAAAAGATTTTCAATGATAAATGTGACTTAGGCTTTATTCAAGGAAGTGAAACTCCTATTGTTAATACTATGTTTGTAAAGGGAAAATTTTTAGATGAAGAGAATGTTCCTAGGCCATCTTTTGATATTGGTGCATCATCTTCTAGAACTCAATCTAAGAACACTCATCATGCTTTCATGTATGCTCTAAAATCTACATTTAGGGGACATGTACATGCCCCTAACAAGAGACGTAGTTTCTTGACAAAATCAAAATCATCACATCATGCATATAGGCCACAATCTATGCACATTTGGCCTATAGATTCATATAAATATCCTATGCATGCTCCTGCATCAAGAAATGTTTCTTACACTCATTTTAGACCAAGAGTTTAACAAAGAATAAACTCTGGACAAGATGCATCAAAATTTGCATATAGGAACACCTTTAGGCCAAACATGCATTTTCATAAAGTTATATGTGTTTGTGATCATTGTGGTAGGCTTGGCCACTTGGAAAGATTTTGTTTTGATAAACTATATAAGCCTTCTAGTTTGCAAAAGGCCTTAGGAACTAGAAAGGTATTTAACCCCCAAGGATCCAGATTAATATAGCTACCTAAAGTGAAATTATTTTCTTTATTTTGTATGATTTCAAGAGAGGTGCTTGGTATGTTGATAATGGATGTTCTAGACATATGACCATAGATGCATCTAAATTTATTTCCTTGAAATATAAAGATGGTGGCTATGTCACTTATAAAGATAATGCTAAGGGTAAGATAATTGGCATTGGTAAGATCATTAAGAATAATGCTACCATTGAAAATTTGTTTTTAGTAGAAGGTTTAAAGCATAAGTTGTTAAGTGTGAGCCAATTATGTGGTAAAGATTTCAAAGTCACTTTTGAAGGAAAATGTTGCATAGTTTTCAAAGGTAATTCATAATTGCATTATGTTTTTTGGTAAGAGAGTAGGAAATATCTACACTATTGAATTGAATGATCTCTCTAACCAAAATTTGGAGCATTTGATTTCCATGAATGAGGATTCTTGGATATGGCATTGAAGATTAGGTCATGCTAGCAAGGAATAGATTTCAAACCTTTGCATGAAGGAGTTAGTAAATGGGATACCGAGAATGAGGTATGAAAAAGACAAGATTTACAATGCATGTCAAATGGGTAAGCAAACCAAGGCTTTATGAAGAATAAAAATGTGGTAACAATTTCTAGACCTTTAGAATTTTAAATGAAAAAGGCAAGTTTTACACCCGTAGCTAGAGTAGAAACTATTACACTTTTGCTTGCTTTTGCTTCCTATATGGGTTTTGAACTTTCACAGATGGATGTTAAAAGTGCTTTTTTAAATGGTTTTATTCAAGAAGAGGTATATGTAGAACAACCTCCTAGTTTTGAAAATCATGATGCACCTAAACATGTTTATAAACTCGATAAAGCTTTGTATGGTTTAAAACAAGCACCTAGAGCTTGTTCTGATATATTAAGTTCTTTTCTCTTTCAATTAAGTAACTTGATTGTTTTATTTTCTTCTACGATTTGATTCATTTAATTTGTTAGTTTAGTTTAATTTTTAGTTTCTATAATTTTGTTTACCTTAAACAAAGTTCAATTTCGATTGATAGGTGTCTATATTAAATCTTCGTGGGATTGATATTTGATGTAGTATAAGTTATAATCTGTATAATTTCAGTGTAATGAAAACTACCAAAAAATGGAGACATACCTTATGGAAAAGATGGAAATCTAACAAAATTATCTACAAAAATAAGCTTAAAAGGGTGTGTTTGATGTTAGAAAGGTAGTAGGAGGCATGATTAAGGGTCAGGAGGAAGAAAAGAGAAAATATGAAAGGATTTCTTTTTTTGGGTGGGGGGTTTGGTCAGTTAAAATTCTAACCCATCACCTCTATGAGTGGTCCCATAGGTTGGGCCAGGATTTTTTTTTTCACTTAATACTTAGGCCCTTAACAACCTACCAAAACAAAACTATTATAAAAATATAGTTTAATCGAAAATTTAGTGAAAAACAAAGTTATAAAGCATGTTCAAGGCATTAAGAAAGTTTACTAACAAAGAATCAAACACAATGAACAATGAAAATTGACTTAGAAATTAAATTAAATAGTATATTGCCTTCCATTAAGCATTTTTTTAACGACATAAGCTTGACGACCCTGTTGATTATTAATAGTCTTTAGATCTCCTTTCCTGAATCCTTATCGTTTCCTTTATGGAGCGGTTCTTCATCACTTTTACACCATTTTGTTTCCATTCATTTAGCTACTCCACTTTAAGAGTTGGTATTATTAGAGTATTCCCACGGTCAAGGCTTGATACCAAGCTAAGTCAATCTCCAGATGTTTGATTGTTGTTTTCTCTTACAAATTTCTTGAAGTTCTATTAATAAATTTATCCAAACAAGGATGTAGTGGAGTCTGTAAAGGAGGCATAATAACTTCATAGTTTGAGAAACGAATACTTTCATCCTCAATACTAAGGGGCTAATTATTCTCTAGGACATCAATTAGTGCTCTTGAGGTAGCTAGAAAAGGTTTATTTAAGATTAAAGGAGTTTCTTCTTTATTCTTAACATCTGAAATCACAAAATCAATAGGGAACACAAATTTATCACTTGTACATGTACATCCTTAACAATTCCTTTAAGATACCTTAATGTTTTATCTTCCAATTATATGTGCATCCTAGTAGATTTTTTGATTTTCAATCCTAGCTCATTGAATACCTTATCAGACATGAGGATAATACCAACTTCTAATTCAGATAAGTCATCATGTAGATATAAACTACTAATATCATAAGGAATAAAAAAACTCCTTGTTTCCTTAAGTTTTAGTAGTAGCTTATCTAGGAAAACAGTTGCAACGTTCATCAATCTTTACTAGCTCTAGCTCAAAGTTATCTTTCTTCATCACGTCCTTATGAAAATCGTATGTAGTATTTTAATCCTTAGATTCTTGCAGCAAAGATTTAACTAAAAGAATGTTAACATGTCCTTATTAAATAAGGTTTAAGTAAGTACCTAGATGCTCTCTTGGTTAAACAATAATAGGTTTGTTGCAGTCTAATCTTGGCAGTTCATGTTCCATGTCATTAGTTAACTTGTATACTTCTCTATTGATGTTTCTCTACTCCTAAAATACAAACCTCGTAGTTTCCTCTCCCTCTTATGAGAACACTGTATGTACTTATTTCCTCATATTTTCTTCAATGTTTCCTGGTAGAATACTGGGAAGTCTTTTTGAGATGGTCTGGACAAGCTATCCTATTTGGTACTCCATGTTCTTTATAGAGGCTTCAATTTTCTAGAATTTAACATCTGCACTTGTGATGTATTTGGCAACGACCTTCTCCAGGCTTGGTTTTCGTGCTTGGTATTATGGCTAGAAACCAACTTCATGATTTTGACCTTATTATCCTTGGGCCCTTCATGAGAAGTTAGGGTAGCTTTTCCATCCTAGATTGTAGGTATTACTATAAGGGTAATCTTGGCAGTTGCTACATAATCCACCTACTCATTGTTTCGGTGGTTATCGCCACAAAAGTCATAAGACATTACCTGGGGAAGGGTGGATGCTAGTGTTATATTGCCTAATCTCTTCACGAGGGCTTCCATCGTCGATTCCAAAGAAGCCATATAATCTATGTGGTGTGTGTCTCTACGTAGTTTTGCTCTTTTTCTTATGCTTCCCCACTAGTAAATGTTTATCATTGTATTCTCTATCCGCTCTTGTAACTGTTTTGTGGTCTTAGATTTTATAGTGCCACCGGATGATGCATCGATAATATACTTTGTGGAAAAATTCAATACTGCATAAAAGGCCTACAAGAGCATACCTAAGATTAACCTATGATGGGGACATCTTCTTAGCATATCCTTCTAGCAATCCTAAGCCTTATACAGGTTTTATTAGTCCCATTGCTAAAAGGAAACAATCTCGTTATGTAATTAAATAACCATTAAGGGAGGAAATTCCTTGGTCAAGAACTTCTAGGCTAACTAGTTCCATGTTCTGATAGAGCTATGTGGGTTTGATTTGAGTAACGATTTGGCACGACCCCACAATGTAAAGGGAAATAGGCACAACCTTATTTCCTCCTCTAACACTCTATTTGGCTTGAAGGTGTTACATATCTCTAGGAAGTTCAAAATATGTGCATTTTTAATAGGGCATCAAATTGCACATAATTTTATAGCATTTAGATCATCTTTGGTTTGATTTTGAAGCTTGCGTTCTCCACTTTTTTGTATACTAGACTATGTGCCTTGTAGAGAAGGTTTTAAAAGATCCCCTATGATGTTTTGTACTCTTGGTCCTAACTCACACTTCAAGTTGTCAATTTGTGGTTTCAACACTTCTAGCTTGGCACAAGCTTTGAATTTTTTCTCTCTCAACTCTCTTTTGAATATGCTTTCAACATTAGAATATAGTTCTACTAATTCCAAAGATTGACTCCTAGTCATACACAAGAGCACCTAACCCAGAAATTGAAGACAAATAAAAAATTAAGCTAATGTAAAAACTAGTAAAAAGAGAAACTGAATGTAAAAACTTGAAAATTACAAAAAATAAAATAAGAAATAAATAAAATAACTAAAACTAGTTTTAATCAAATAATAAAACACTTATAGTGATATAGTCCTCGGTAACGACTAAAAAAAACTCAATAGTGTGGTTGTGCTATACCTAAGTTTTATTCAAGAATCACGTTCACTAAATCATAACTCACAAAGAAGGCAAGTGCACCTATCGCTAATGTAATGCAGTTTAGTAAATCTAGGTTCAATCTACGAGGACTTCTATTATTGATTTATTGTTGTCAAAATTAGTGAACTTATAAAAATGGTAGTTTTATTGATAATTAATGAAAAAAATAACTAAAAAATAAAATAAATGCCCAAGATACTTGCAAAGGTTAATAATTAAAGATGAAGATATGATTAAGGTAATTATGCCCCATAGGATGCATGCATATTCGTTATATTCTTATCTTAACTTGAATTATCTAATTTATTCGATCATAAACTCCCTAATGTAAATTACACTCTCTCTCGAGTTACACAACCCTATTTAGTTCAATAAACTACGAGAAAGTTTTCCCTATCCTAATCTAAAGATTAAATGCATTACTTGCACCTATGTATTTTATTCTTTCGGTTAAGCTCACACCTAACTTAGATATCTTATTTAAGCCTATCTCTAGGTCTCTATGTAAGATACTTTGTTAATGGAATGATCTAATGCATACAATTGATCTTTCAATCTAATCATATACAATAAAAGCTTTAAAAACAACGTTTATGAGTACATAACGATTACATTCAAATTTCATAAGCATTAGTAACAAATTGAATTCATAATATATAATTCTAGAGTTAATCTAAGAATAACTATGAATACTACATCCTAGAGTTTGTGAAAACCCAAATGCTAAAAGAAAATTAGTTCCTACATACTAAAACAATCATACAAACAAACATAAGAAAGAAAGAATTGAGAAAGCTCATGGCGACTTTGCCTTCAATCCTTGAATTCTTGATGCCTGATGCTTGAAATCCCATCTTTAATCTTTAATTCCATCTGTTTGAATCCATTCTTCTCCTTCAAATTCACTTAAAACCTTTGGGATGAGCCTAGGTGATAGGACTGAAATATATTGAATTTTCATATGCTTTTAATGTCATTTCAATCCTATTTGAATGTTTAAATGCTTAATTTGTGTCATATGCTTTTAATGTGATTTCAATCATATTTTAATGTTTAAATGCTTAATTTGTGTTATATTAGTTTCTTTGTATGAATCATGGATTTATGGAATTAAAAAAAAGAAAAAGAGGAAGAAACAACCGAGCATGAAATTTAAAAGCATAATAAGGAGCCTTCTACATGGCATGAAACGACATAGCAAAACGAAGATTACTAAGTGAAGGCAAAAGAAAAGCTTTGCTTGCTTTAGAGGATGATGGCACTTTGATTAAAGACAAAAGCATTAAAGAGAGATGCAACCCTAGTAAGTGGAGGTGCAAATAAAAAGAAAAAGGCTACCTTTCCAAGAGGTAGGGGGACAGTTGGAAATAGAAACAAAGGATGGAGCTCTCCATTCACGCTAAGGACGACATATTAGAGCTTGCCTCTTCCTAGCTGAAAATAGAGATGGAGTGGAGTAGCAAAAATGTGAGATGGAGAGCTCAACACTGGTGGAGAGGAGCTACTCTCTACCTATAAAGGAGAGCTACAAAAATGTTAAGGGGGGTCGGGAACTAGAGAGGTAAGTGAAGAGCAACAGAAACGTGGAGCTTAGAGCTTCCTAAACGACTTGGAGATGTAGCTTAGAGATACAACAAGATCCCTTCCAAGTAGCTTGGAGATGCAGAAACCCCCCTCCCATTTTGCATTTATTTTGAATTAATTGACTTTGCATTCACCATCTTTTTGTTTGTTAGTTTGTCTTTTTCCCAAGCTACGCTTCTTTGACCGAATTCTTTCTTTTCATTTTCACTTACTCTTTTTGTCTTGGCTGAATGCTTAATTCTAGTTCCTCATGTTTGACGTTTCCTTTTTTATGTAATGATCTTTGGAGTTACTATGTTATTATGTTATCTTTATCAAGCTGTCTTTCTTCAGTTTATATTTATGCTTTACTCTTTTGGTTAATTTATGTTTAGGAATTAGTTTTTGTTTTTCTTCTTATGATTTTAATTGTTTTTATGTTAATCATTACTCAATATTTAGGTGCTGAAATTTTTATTTAAAGTTTTAGTTTATTTTAGTTGAATTTAGTTTATTTAATTAATTAACAGTTTAAGTAATTTGAGTTTTTTTTAGCCTAAGTGTCGAATTGCATTTTTTTCTTTGGTTTTTTTATTTTTAAACATTGGTTTAATTAAATTAAGTATGGTATATGTTTGTTTAGTCTTTGTTTTAGTTAATTTAAATATGTGTGGTTAGGTGGTTAAGGGTTTGAAGGTATTTTAGGGATAAGGGGTAATCAATTATGAGAATATAGTTTCTTTTAAATTGATCTACTGTTTTTAGTCTACGCTGGTTTGGAACTTTAGTTAAGTGTCATGAATTAAGTATCATCTTTACGATTGATCATCCTTTAGGTAATTCTCTAATTTAAATACTAGGATTGAGCATGTGGTGTGCAATTGTTCTCATAGATTCTCAAAATGTAGCAATAGATTAGTTGGTTTTGTTAGGATACTTAACCAACTAGTCTATGGTTCCATATCTTTAGGTTACACTTTTTGAACTTGTGCGTTAATGACCTAAGTTAGTCATTCCTTTGTACCTAATGTGTCTTCACTATTAAATCTACAGATCTTGTTCTAAGATAGAGTGAAGATAAGAGCATTTCTAAAGCTTGTTAAATTTACCTAAGTTAGAGGAACTGAGGGTTTGAGAGCTTGTTCAAATCTATAGGCTAACGTCTTATCTAAATCCAAGGATTAATGATTATTCCAAAATTCCAATGATATCTTTGGCCCATTTCTTTATTATTGTTCTTTGTTTGTTATGTTTTGTTTTATGTTTGTCCTTTTTATTGTTTTATTGCTTCTTAGTTATGTTAGTTCTCTTAGCGTTTAGGGGATTTTTTTTTTGTTTTTCTTTACAGCATTAGAAATAGTAGTATCCCCTAACTCTTTATCGATTCGAGCATATCTTATCCTAGCTACATAGTTTAGGTTTAGTTACGTATATTATTTGATAGTCTGCGATAGAATCATCACTAGGACTTGTCCATTTTGGAGTGGTAGCTACGTTCCCCTTGAGTGAGGCTTGAAAGACCTTTAAAATCACAAAATTAGGGTAAAAGGCACTAATCCCAAGAATCCCTATAATTTAGCCATCTCATGGCCCCTTCTTGTATTTTCTGACATCTGCCTTCTTTTAATATTTTTGTCATAATTTCCTCTTTGCTATTATTTTGCCATAAAACGTTATATGTAGATTCATGACATGCAATTTTTAAATCTCATAAATTTTCATAGTAGTATGAGCTCTGGACATGCACCTTAGACCTCCTCAAAATCACTTGTATAAAAACAAGTTCTTGTTTAAGTTTCTTTGGTTTTTCACTTGGTAAACCCTTCATGGCTTCTCATATGGCCTCGCAATTTGGTTTGAAGCTCCCTTACATGATGTTCTTGAATGCTAAATTTACTCCACATCATTTTTAGTCCCAAAAGTATGTTGAATTAATCTCCGAAGCCCTATAAAAATTGATAAAGCATGAAAAACATATAGTAAAATCTCATTTAAGGATGTTAACTAGAATTACATGAACATCACATGAAATTATGTTCAAAACTCCACCTAATAAGTAGTAAATCACATATAAAATATGTATGGTTTGAGGACTATCATGCCGCCACCACCGTACAAATCGAAGATCCTGTTCCCATAAAGGATAAAGAAAAATCAAGTGGATGCACAACTTGTCAAATATTAGAGAAATAGAAGAAATTTTAGATTAACTTTTATTTTATGAAAACTTGGGAAAACATGCCTTGGTATGCCAAGTTCCTGAAGAACATCTTAACTATGAAGTGAACTTTGGAGGACAACTAAGCAGCGTCTTTAATGGAGAGTTACAGCTCCATTATTACTAGTTATATGCTATTTAAGTGAAAAGATTTAGGGAGTTTCACTATCCCCTTTATTATTAGTAATTTAAAATTTTTAAAATGTTTATAAGAATTAGGAGCTAGCATTAACTTAATTCCCTTGTAGATTTTCAAGACGTTTGGGCTTAGAGATATAAAGATAGTGTCAATGCTCGTATAGTTGGAAAATCAATTGATTAAGATGTTATTTAGCGTGGTATGTCTTAGTGAAGTGAATAAGTTTATAATCTCAATAGATTCTATTGTGTCAGGTTTTTAGGAGAATAAAGTTTCCCATTAATTCTTGGGAGGTCTTTCATGAAAACTTAAAGGGCATTGATTAAGGTTTAAGGGAGAAACTTAATCTTCATATTAGATGATGAGCAAGTAGAGTTTAGTACGACCAAGAGATGGTAAAACTCTTGGATGTTTAGATCATTTATTCTATCACGAACAATAAATAGGTAAGTCCAGTGTAATGTGTACCTAAAAAAGGTAGCATAATAGTGATAACTAATAAAAAATGGATAATTTATTTCTATAAAAATAATCACATATTGGAAGATCTCATTGATCACAGAAAGCTTAACATTACGACTAAGAAGGATCACTTTTCCCTACCCTTCTAGATCATATAATTAAGAGAGTGGTTAGACATGTGTTCTATTATTTCCTAAGAGGATATTTAGGCTAGAATTAGATTTTTATATATTAGGACGACTAAGAGAATACCATATTCACTATCCCTATAGGACCTTTACCTGCAAAAGAATGCCTTTTCTCCTTTGTAATGCACCAATCATTTTTCAAAGGTGTATGATGGCTATATTTATGAATATGATTAAACAGATAATGTAAGTGTTTATGGATGACTGTTTGGTTTTTAGAAACTCGTTCCTGCACTATTTGTAAAATCTATATAGAGTACTTCAAAGATGTGAGGAATCACTTATGGTCTTTAACTGGAAGAAGTGTCACTTTATGATATATAAAGGATTTCATGTAATAGTATTGAAGTGGATAAGGCTAAAATAGAGGTCGTCGAGAAGCTTCTACCACCGAGCAACATTAAGGGTGTTAGAGAATTTTTGGACCATGCTAGATTTTATCATTGATTCATTAAATATTTTTCTCTTATTGCTAGATCCACTAATTTATTAGTTAAAGATGTACTTTTTCCCTTTGATATTAATTGTTTAAATGCTTTTAACAGGTTGAGGGAGGCACTCATATTAACACTGATTATAACCTTACTGGATTGTTCTCCACCATTTGAGATCATGTGTAATCCATTTATTAGTGTGAGTTATAGGATAGTGGAAGGATCAAAGACTACATGTCATCTACTATGAAAACAAGACCTTAATAGAGCCTAATTGAACTATATAACAACCAAAAAGGAATTGCTAACTATGGTGTTTCCTTGCGACAAGTTTCAATCATACCTATTAGGTTCAAAGGTAATCATTTATACAGATGATGCAGCTTTAAGATAGCTATTCTCCAAGAAGGATGCAAATCAAGGGCTTAGGGGTGGTACTTCTATAAGAGTTTGATATCGAGATTCAAGATGAAAAGGGAGAAAAGAATATGGTGATAGATGACTTATCAAGTTTAGATGGAGGGAAGATGCAACCTATTGAAAATATTAAAGAAAATTTTTCCTGACGAATCCTTGATATTAGTAAATCAGCTTTTTATTCCATGGTTTACTAATATAGCAAACTATATTATAGGTGATATCCTTCCTCTTGATCTATCTTATTAGAAAAAGAAGCAATTTTTTCTTAAGTTTACTCTTTCTATTTAAGATGAACCGATTTCATATAAAATATATGTTTATGGTTTGATTGGCAACTATGTTCCAAAGGATGAAAAGCTTGTAATTATAACTTAATTTCACAATTCAACTTATATAGGTCATTCTAGGGACAATAAGTTGGGTCCTCATGTGCTAGAATGTGGGTTTTTTTTTTCCTAATCAGTTCAAAGATGTGCATGAAAATGTAAATAATTGGGATAAATGCCAACGTGTTCAACATTTAAAAAGTGGAATTTTTTTAGGTATAGGGGCTACATTTAATGTTACCTGTTGAACCAAGAGAGGTTCTACCTTATTTTGTTGATGACAAAACAATTCTATTATGAACATTATGGTTAAGTTTATTGAAAGATAGGCTTTCAAAGAATCTCAAGTTTATTTACTTAAGGAGTCTCAGAGCTTAATTGGAATACATAAAGATTACATATGAATACTCGTACTGTTTGAAGAAGTGAGCTTGTTTTAATATAGGTTTCCTTTGTAATTTTTATTGTAATTTTTGCTTGATTTGTTTTAATTATTTATGAGGTTCTCTCATGTATACTTAGATTCATGATTTACAAAATGAATGTAGGAGCATAATCAAGAGGATTTTAATGTTTTGATGTGTGTCTTTGTGAAAAATCATCTTGATGAGTGATTTGGATGAATAAGAATATGTCAATTAAAAAGATTAGCAAAATGGTATAAATTGGAAAATTAAGTTTTTTTACTGTGTTCAGGATAGGCTAACTTAGCTTAATGCTTCTTTTCTTTTTTGTGAAGATGCATGTCAGATAAGTTTAGCTATTATTGGCTAAAGTGGTACGGTCAATTGAATATTGAAGGTCTACTAACTGAGGTTCAATAAGACGACCGAATGAAATAGGTCGATAGACCAAATGCTAAGAAATCAGGCTTAAGATCAGGAATAGTTAAATTGTACAACAATAAAATACTTTTAATGATTATAACATTGTAGATTCGTTATGTAACGACTAATTAACCAGATTAGGAGTATAAATGGAGGAGTTAGCATGTGGTTTACATATGATTAAGCATTTTTAGGACTATTTCTATCATCCTTGAGCATTGTAGTATGTTTGTGTGATTTTTGTGAAGTTAGTGTGCATTCATCTCATTATTATGAGACCCTTTTTTATATTAATGTGATCTTGAGCAAAACACCTTTAAGTGTTTATTTTGGTAAAGTTAATCTTGAGCTTTAGAGAAAGAATAGGAGAAGTTTATCCTTGAGCCATGAAAGGAGCTTGTAATTTTGAAAGTTTCAACCCTTGAAGCTTGAATAAAATTATGTCAACATGTTGTGCTGGAAACTAGACATAGAGGTAAATGGACTGCTCCAAATTAGTATAAATCTTTTATTTATTTTATATACTCACTTAATTTTATACACTTACTTGTGTCATCTGTTTAATTTTATTGCATTGTTTAAGGTTTTGAATTTTAACAAATTTGTTTGTGCACCTTAAAAATAAGGATGAAGAGTTACCATTTCAATAGCAAATCATTGAACCAAATGAATAAAAAAGGGATGAAGAGTTAATAATAGATTGGAGATACAAGAAGCATCACCCTTCCAACCAAATAATAAGTGATATCCACTAAGGGATAATTACTTGCTCTCATTTTATTCTATCACATCTTGCATTTATTTCAAAGATTGAACGTAGGACTATTGAAGAAGTCTTAGATGACAAAAATTGGGATTTAGCTATGAATGAATAATTGAACTAATTTAAAAGAAATAAGTTTTGCAATTTAGTGCCTAAACTAAAAGACCATTCGATAATAGTTACTAAATGGTTATTCAAGAAAAAATTAGATAAACAAGTAATTATTGTTAGAAATACAGTAAGATTCATAACTAAGGGGAACAACAAAGAAGAAGGAATAGATTATGATGAGACTTTTGCCCTTGTAGCTAGATTAGAGGCCATTCAACAACTTCTTGAATTTAAATTCCATATAGGTTTTAAAATCTTCGAAATGGATGTTAAAAGTGAATTTTTAAATGGTTTTAAACAAAAGGAAGTTTATGATGATCAAATCTTGTGCTTTGAAAGACATGATGCAGCCGAACATGTTTTTAAATTATCTAAAGCTTTATATAGTATAAAGCAAGCACATAGAGCATGGTATGATTGATTAAGTACGTTTTTGTTAGAAACAAGTTTTGAAAAGGGGAAGTTGATACCGCCTTAGTTATTGAGAAAGAAAAAAGTATTTATTAATTGTTAAAACTTTTAGGGATGATATCATTTTTCGCACTACTAATGAAATTTTATGTCAAGAGTTTGCTGTGTATGAGTAAGGAATTCGAAATAAGTATGAAGGGTGAATTTAATTTCTATCTCGATCTCCAAATCAAGAAAATGATGGATGGCATCTTCATCAATCAAGAAAAGTACAAAAGGGAATGACTTAATCGATATGGCATGGATCAAACAAAACTGTTGGGTGCGTCAATGAGGACCTTCACAAAATTAAACTAAGATGAAGATAGTAAAGAAGTGGATGTAAAGAAATATTCATCTATGATTGGTAGCTTATTTTATTTAGCTACTAGTAGACTTGATATTATATTTAGTGTTTATTCGTGTGCCCGATTTCAATCTTCACCTAGAGAATCTCATTTATTAGTTGTTAAATGTGTTTTGAGATATTTGAGTGGTATATTGCATTTAAGAATTTGGTATCCTAGGCATGGATTTCTAGATTTTTTTGGCTATTCAGATGATAATTATGTCAGAAGTTTGATAGATATAAAAAGTATATCCAGTGCATGTTATTTCTTAGGTTATGCATTAGTCTCATAGTTTTGTAGCAAATAAAATTCTGTTGCATTGTTTATGTCAAAAACTAAATATATAGCCACCAAAAGTTGCTGCACTCAAAATTTGTAGCTTATAAAACAACATAGAGACAATGGCCTAGAACTCAATAAAATTCCATTAAGATGTGATAACACGAGCATTATTTGTTTAATAAACAATCCCATCCAGCACTCTAAATCAAAATGGTGATATTAAACTTGAGTCTATTAATACTTTGCATCCATTAGTGGATATTTTTTTTAAACCCTTATGTGAATATTGTTTTTTCATGATTATAAGAGAAATTAGCATGACAGATCAAGATTCTTTGTGATGTGTCTTTTCAAGTTTTATTCATCTTATCCATATGTTTATGACTTTTGTGTTGACTCTAAAAAGAGGACATATGTGATATTATGAGTTTCTTTCAATAAGGTTTGATATTATGTAGAGTTTCTTTTAATGTGAGTTTTTTTAATGTTTTTTTTAAATTTTTTTTTACTTATTCCATGAATTTAGGGGGAGTTGAACTTGAAATAAAAAATTATTATGAACCTTAAATTCTTGTTTAATTTAAGGGGAGATTAAAAACATGATCATGCGGTATTTGATTAATGATTATTGAGCTTACCTTTTATAATATTAAATGATTTTTTCATAACCAAACAGGTAGAGATTGTTGAACCAAGGGAGGCTCCACTTTATTTTATTGATGGCAAAACAATTATGTCACTAACGTTATGATTAAGTGTATTGAAAGATAGGCTTTAGAAGAAGTTCAAGTTTATTAACTTAAGGAGTCTCAGAGCTTAATTGGAATTTATTAAGATTACATATGAAGACCCATACCAATTGAAGAAGCGAATTAATTTTAATATAGGTTTCTATGTAATGTTTATTGTAATTTTTATTTTATTTTTTAGGGGTTATTTAATAAGTTTACTCATGCATACTTACATTCATGATTTAGAAAAAGCATGTAGGAGCATAATCAAGAGGACTTAGCTGTTTTGATGTGTGTGTATGTGAAAAAGCCTCTTAACGAGTGATTTGGTTGAATAAGAATCTATCAATTAAAAAGATTAGAAAATTGGTATGAGTTGGAAAATTAAGTGTTTTGATTGTGTTTAAGATGGGCTAACTTGGCTTCGCGTTTCTTTTTTGATTATGATGTCTATCAGATAAGTTTAGTTTTTGTTGACTAAAATGGTGTGGTTGGTCAGATAAGTTTAGTTATTGTACACTAATGTGGTGTAGTCGATCGAATGGTAATCGATCAATTGAATATCAAAGGTCGGTAGACCAAAGTTTAAAAGGTCTAATAAATGATGTAGATCAATCGATTGAATGCTGAGAAATCAGGAGTAAGATTAGGAACGGTCAAATTATACAACAATAAAATACTTTTAATGATTATAAATTTTTGGATCTATTGTCCAACTGCTAATTAACCAAATTAACAGTATACATAGAGGGTTTGGTAGGTGGTTTTCATATGATTAAACATTCTAAGCATTATTTCTATCATCTTTGAGCATTTTTGTATGGTTTTGTTATTTTTGTAAAGCTAGTGTGCATTCATCTCATTATTGTAAGAGCCTCTCTTTATATTAAAGATATCTTAAGCAAAACACCTTTAAGTGTTATTTTTAATGAGGTTATCCTTAAACCTTAAAAAATGAACAGGAGAAGGTTAATCTTGAGCCATAAAAAGGAGCTTGTAAACGTTGAATGTTGTAATCCTCGACTACTTGAATAAAACTATATCAACAGGTTATGTTAGAATGTAGAGGTAGGTACAAGTGGACTACTCTAATCTAGTATAAATCGGTGGGGTACTTCTTCTCTATACTCATTAAATTTTATGCATTTACTTTTGTTATTTGTTTAATTTGATTGCATTGTTTAAGCTTTTAAATTTTATCGAATCAGTTTGTACATCTTAAAAAGAAATTGTAATCACCTAATTCACCCCTTCTTGGGTGCAATGTAGATCTAAAAAGACAAGTCTCATTTTCACTTGAGAACACTTATATCTTAGTAGGTGTGGATTATGTTTTTCAATTTGTTGAAGCTGTGGCAACTCTAACAAATGATGACAAGGTAGTGTAGAAGTTCATAAAAAGGTTATTCAATAGGTTTGTAACAAGCCTTTTGAAGCTATGCTTAAGAGATAGTTCACCATAGAGTGACCATACGTTACCATTCACAAATAAGTGGTCAAATGGAGAATATAAATATAGAGAGTTGGAGTAGATTTTGGAGAAGATAGTGAGTGATTCGAGGAAAGACTGAGCATTAAAATTGGATGATGCTTATAGGCATACTAAACTGCATTCAAGACACTAATAGGTAAAACTCCATTATGTCTTTTTTATTGGAAAGTTAGTTTCTTACTTATGGAGCTAGAATACTTAGCGTATTAGGCCACCAAGGAATTAAATTAAATGAAAAGAAATAGATAAGAAGAATTTATTATAACTTACTAAATTAGAGGAGTTGTGACTTGATACTTACAAGAATGCCAAGTTGTATAAAGAGAGAGCAATGAAGTGGTACAACGCTCACATCAAGAAGATGGAATTCAAGAGTGCTGACTCAGTGTTGTTATTTAACTCACATATTCATTTATTTTTGAAAAACCTTAAGTGTTATTAGAGTGGTCCATTCAATGTCATTTACATATTCAAGCATGGTGCTTTAGAATTAAAAAATGAAAAGGGTGAAACATTTAAAGTGAATGGTCATAGAAGCCTATAATATTTTGAACGCTTATTTTCAAATGAAAGGGAAGTGGTATCCATCATTTCTCTTGTTTGATCATTTTATGATTGAATAATGGTCAATCTAATAACCTTAGCTTTAGCATGTTTTATTCGTTTTTAGTTTTATTTTTGAATTGGGTACAAATGTATTTGATTTATATGTGCAATATTTTTTTAATAGAACGTGTTAAAGTTAAATAATTTGATGATAGCTTTATGTTTTCTTTTAGGTTCAACAAGATTTAAAAGCTTAGAAAGGATCAAACATGGGTAAAAATGCTAAAGAGATGAGCAATATAAGTTCAATTGTGACTAGGTTGCTAGGGTGACTAAAAAATGCATCCTCTCTGTTATTGTTATAGTGACCACTCCCCATATTCACAAGCTTTTTTCAAAACCTCACCTTAACTACTCCATTTCATCTCCTTATTTTCACTTTATCTCTTTAGGTGTTGCTCTTTGTTGAACCAAGGGAGGTTCCAATCTTGGTTTTGATGATAACAAAACATGCTTACTCACTAATGGTTTGAGTTTATGATGTTAATCTTAAAGTTAGGTATGTTTCAAGAAGAATCCATTATGGAAAGCTTGG
>JAOXYD010227852.1:0-18255 GCA_028565735.1 Pinacopodium congolense
TCACTTAGGATATTGCCTTCAGATAATCTAGGATCCGACAGTCTCTACCTAGGTTATTAGAAAAGTCAATAAACAACATGGTTTAAATCAATTAACTAACCAAAGATTGGTTAATCATGAGGGTATTAGTCTTAGATGAAGATAATTTAGGACTAGATTTCCTAAGCTTTAAGCCTATTACCTAAGTCTGAGGCATCACCAAACCGCAGGATAGGACCAATAGAGATAAATCAATGTCTTAACCATAGCGCTGCCTTGAATTAGAGAAGACCCTGGATTAAGCATCACTGATCCATCAATTAAATCATCATCTACTAAAGGTTAACTGAATAATTTAGGAAAAGCAACCCGTGACTCTGTTACAATAGATTGGAATTTTTCTAGGATCTTTTAGAGTAGATTTTAGTTATTTGTTTCTTAAATCATAAAGCGGAGTGTCCTCTAGATAATTGTAATCCAATTGACCTAGTACTTACATCTTATAAACTTTCTCGTGGGATTGATACTCGGAGTCCTAAATATACTCCATTTTATTACTTGATTCGATCGGTACGCTTGCTAAATGTTGGTCTCGAATTAAATTGTTAAAATGTGCATAAAAGATAGATTAATTTGAGCTAATTATGTATGTGGCCAACCGCAATCACCTGACATGGACAAGACCCGATATCAATTGCGATATTAAAAAAAGCTTGAGGTTAATAACTTTACAATGTTCAACTAAAAATGTTACAATCTTGAAGACTAAGGATAGCTTGTGCAAGTTTGATACAAAATTCAAAAAAGGAATATTTATATGAATAGAGCCTATATGGTATTTAATAAGAGAACAATGTTGATTAAAGAAACTATTAATTTCTTTTTAGATGAATAAAAACCTTTTGAAGTGAAAAAGAGTATTAATGATGTTGATATAGACTTATTAAAAGATCTGGAGAAATTAGGACTATAAGAAGGAAAAATAGAAAATTTATAAAATCCCTCTTTGCATAATGATCCATTAACTGTTTGGATTGATTTCTATAATCAAATATGTGGAAGCTAATTAAATAATTGAATAAACAGTTTTAAGAATAATGTAAATAACATGTGAATTAATGCTTGAAAGTAAAAGTGCAAGGGAGAGAAAAACGCACGTTCTAATGACACTCAAGAGATCACTAAAACCAATTAAAACTATGAGAAGTTCTTAAACCAAAATTCAATAAGAAAAGATATGAAAATGATGTGACCAATATACCACAAGATCCACCACCAAATTTACAATTATATCACGATGAATAGTCTACACAAATAAGAATGATATAAAGAAAGATTAATCAAACATTTAGCTATATAATAAAGATGATCTAATTGAGCAATAAATAACACTGCAAGGTTAAGGTAATAATAGAACTAGCAATGTTACAAGAGCAAGTCAATAATGGAATCAAAACTCAAAGAGACTAGGGAAGAGAAAAGACACCGAAATTTTTATTGGTTCATCATAAACAATTGCTCTCTCCACCCTCAATAAACTTGATCTTGGATTTTTCACTATCATAGTATGGCAACTTGCAATCTTCTTCAATAGGGGAAGAGTAACCTTTACAAATTGAAAAAATTCATTCTGGAAAGAGAAAAGTAGCCCTTAACAATTATTTTTAGAGGCAAAGAGATGCTTTAAAAAATATTTTTAAATGTAAAGAAGAGCCTTTTAAAAGTCAAATAACGAATCAATTAAAAAACTATTTAAAATAATCAAAATACACCATGTAGATGTTTAAATTGATGCATATAAACTAAAGGCCCTTATCTTTCTAAAAATAAAATATATGCTTCATGATCTTTTGTAAAACTTAAGAACAAAAAATATAGTGTTTTGAAAGCCCTAGAATTTTGTATGAAGAACTAGTATGAATATTGAAAAATATTAAATGTTGAAACCAAAAAAATCAAATTATTATGACCTTTAATGGAATAAACCCATCCATAAGTTTAATTTAACCAAGTCAATCATGACAGAACCTCTTACAGACTTAAATAAATAGAGATGAATCAATTAAATACTTAAAAATTAGTTTGAGAATATATGAAATAAGATTGAATAAGAATAAGACAACTATGAGTATAATACTTTGTAAAATAAAAAACTCAATAAAAGAATGTATTCAAATGTTAAATATCATCTCATGACACCTCAAAGACGTTAAAAAATTAAAAGTAATTAATTAAATAACAAAAACTAGTTTGAAAAGTGAGGACGAAAAATTAAATGCAATATACTTAAGAACTTAAATGACAATTAATATTATATAATCAAACCTTGTATAAAAACAACATTCATAAGTAATCACACATATATAACCTTGCAAAATGTTAGTAAGGAAAAAATACAAGGTTTTAGATAAACAATAACATATTTAAACTTGTAGAAGTAGGATTGAAAAGTATAGAAAACATTAAAGTATGAACCTTTTGTGAAATTTGTGTGATTTTTCTCTTAAGCTCACTTAAACATGTTTCTTGATTATTTTAGATGGCTTTAGAAGTTTAGAAATAGAATTTTGTGAAAAAAAGAGATGTTTTAGACCTATAAGTTTGTTTTAAACCATATAAAGCTGTGAAAAATTTTAGACATGGTTTGGTGCATCATGAATTTTGACACTTGGTGGTTGTTCTGGATACACTCTTTCTTTAATGAAAACCTTAAGAAACACACTCTTAATTTGGTATCTCTTAAATCCCTTAGAAAATGCAAATGTTTTAAAAACTATTATCTTATATTTAAACTAAGAGTACAAAAGTCTCATACTCTATTCCTTCTTCTAGATTATAACCTTTAACTACCATTCTAGATTTATTTCTTACAATATTCCCTATTCATCAAGTTAGTTTCTAAGCACCCATTTAGTACTAATAATTTGATGATAAGTTGGCATAGGTACTAATGCCTAAATTTTGTTTCTTTTAGTTAATTTAACTCTTCATTCATTGTTAACATCCAACTCTCATCACTTAAGGCTTCATCTACGATTTTCTGCCTATATTAGAGATAAAAGAAATATATGTCAAATCTTTAAATGAGGATCTAGTTTCTAAGCCTCTTTTCATATCGCCTTAAACATGCTTAGGGATGGTCTTTCTTATACCTTCACTGTCTACGTGAACTCTAATCTCTTCTTTCACCCTCACTTGGTTCAACTAATGGATCATTAGGTGAAGAGGGATTTTATGAATTGTTGGATCTATTTTAGGGTTTGTTCTTAAATTTTTTGTATGATTTTTATCTTATTGATTTAATGAATTGATGTTTATGATAATTTTTAGTCCTATAATTGATTTGAATTAAGAGATTGTTTGATTTATTTGATTCAGGGTGCACAATGAGATTTGGTGGATTAATGGACATAAAATTATTAGATTAATAAGTAATCTATGAGAGATCTTAGTTTCTTGTTAATTGTCCTTAGGATTGCTTCAAATTCAATTGCATAGTTAGGAGTATTTTTATAAATCGAGAAGTTGCAATTCAACTTGTAATTATTTCAATTGGGATTACTTGATTAGGCTGGGAGAGAGGGTAATAAAACTATTCGATATCTAGGACGAAACGTAATTAAATAAATAAGGTATAGGGAGGATAAATAAGGATAGAATAACCCTTAAGTTTCTATCATTGACTAACTTCATTATTTTACTTTTGTTTGTGGTTTCATTCTTTGAATTTTGTTGACTTAGTTTAATTTTTAATTTCTACAATTTTAGTTTACCTTAAACAAAGTGTAATTTATATTGTTAGTTATCTATATTCAATCTTTGTGGGAGGGATATCTATTATACTATAAGTTACAAGCTGTATATTTATAGTTTAGCGCAAAACGAGCAAAGAATTTTTTGACGTCATTGCTGGGATTGTGATTTTAGCATCTTATTCAATTTGGATTCTTTTGGTTTAAGTATTTTTTATAGTTTTCTTGTGTGATTATAGGTTCCTGAACATAAAAGTAAATAGGACCTTAAGTAAGTTAAAGGATACGAGAACTTTAGATATCTCCAAACATGAAAAAGAATTTTGGAAAGTAAAGCATCAATAATTGAGTCAACATAGGATTACATCACAACATAGGATTAGTTGGTGCAAGCATTCTTAGCCAAGTATTTCTACTAAGAATGAAAACTAAAATAATCAAGAAGATAATGAACCTTCAGTAGAGTGAAGGAGAGTCTCTGTATGAGGTGTAGGAAAGGTCAAAGAGATGCAATGAAGTTACCCTTACCATAGTTGGTCAAGATAATATCTATTACAAAATTTTTATAATATAGTGAACACACAGATAAATGGAACAATAGATGCAGGAGCTAGAGGATATTTGATGTGAAAAACAATAGATGCAGCTCAAAGTCTGTTCGATGAGAAGGAAAATAGCAACTATAAGTGGATGATGGAAGGGAATAGTCAACTACTTATGAAGGACTAGAAGGGTGTTGTTACCATGGATTTAGTGATAGCCTTACAAGATCAAATGTTAGCATTTACTAAGCAATTGAAAAATTTTCAGGCTACTTCTTCGCATTTGGTGAAAGTTGCACAACATAGGTGTAAGTTATGTGGTTAAGAGAGTCACGTCACTACAAAGTTCTTTTAGATTGTTACTAATAAGATGAAGCAAGTAAACTACATAGAACACTATGAGGGAGGTTAGGTAATAACTTATACTCAACCACCTGTAATTCGGGATGGAAAAACCCCCCAAAAATTCTGTCAGACTAATAATGCAGATTCCAATACGAGAACCTGTTAAAATGGTCACCAGGTTTTTAACATGTTCGGCTTAGGTCTGGATTCAAAGATAGACAAGCTTATAGATATGCTTAACTTGAAGTTTAATAGTTGAGATGGGATCCAAAAGAGGACGGAGGCAAATATTAGACCAAATAGTGAAAAATCCTTCCTCTTCTATTCATAAGTTAGAGGTTTAAGTTGGTCAACTTACAAGTACTTTATCAACAAGGAACATGGGAAGCCTGCTTAGCAACATCAAATCAAACCCAAAAGAATAATTGAGGGCAATCAAATTAAGAAGTGACAAGAAGTTGGAGGAGTCAAATGAAGAAGAAGTCGACCCACCTAAGGAACATGACCTAGAGAAGAACAAGGAGGACATCGAGAGGCAATATGTGCCACCATCACTGTACACTCTAAATATCCCCTTTCTATAAAGGTTGAAGAAAAATTAAAAGGATATACAATCTGCTAAATTTTTGGATAAGTTAAAGAAACTATAGATTAACTTGTCTTTTGTATGGGATTTGAAAAATATGCCAAGTTCCTTAAGGACATCGTAAGGGAAGATAACACAATGGCATCTCTAATGGAGAGTTGCAGTTTAACCATCACTAGCCACATGCCATTTTAATTGAAAGATTGAGGGAGTTTCACTATCTTGTATGATATTAATAATTTATAATTTTCAAAGTATTAATGTGATCTAGGAACTAGCATTAGCTTAATGTCCTTGTCTCTTTTTTAGGAAGTTGGGGCTTGGAGAAATGAAGCCAACATTAGTGTTTATACAATTGGTAGATTAGTTAGTTAAGAAATCATTTGGAATAGTAGAAGACATTCTGGTAAAGGTAGATAAGTTTATCATTCTAGTGGACTTTATTATGTTCAACTTTGAGGAAGATAAGAACTATCCTTCGATTCTTGGAAGGAATTTATTAAATATAGATAGAGCATCAATTGAGGTTTATAATGGATCGTTAGTTCTTCATATTGATGATGAGCAAGTTGATTTCAACAGCATGGAAAAATACACCAGAGAGAACTGCTTATATCAAGATCGTTATGTTAGATGAAACCATTAAAGAGCTTAAAAAGGATGTTGATGATGAAAGACAAAAGGAAAATTAAGAAGTTAGTGAGGAGGAAGAAGAGTCGAGTGATATAATAAAAGAAGAGCCCTTAGTGTAAACCGAAGAACCTAATTTACCTTCCTTTTACAGAGAAACCACATATCTTAGAGTTGAAACCTTTACCTAACCACCTTAGATATATGTTTCTAGGTGAAGGAAAAACACTACCGATCATTATTTCCATTTAACTTGATGTAGAACTAGAGAATAAGGTGGTGGATATTATAATCAAGAGAATGAAAGCCATGTGATGGAAAATTATGAATATAAGTGGGATAAGTCCAAGTGTAATGATGCTTAGAATCAACCTTAAAGAAGGATGTAAGAATATAAGGGAGTGACAAAGGAGATTGAATCCACACATGAAAGAGGTAGTAAAGAAAGAAGTGGTACAACTCTTTAATGTTGAATTATTTATCCCATCTCATATAATTAATAGATAAGCTTATACAGTGTGTACATAAAAATGGTGGCATGATAATGAAGTTTCCATCAATTATAAGAAGCTTAACATTGCGACTAAGAAGAATCACTTTCCCTTACCCTTAGTAGATTAGATGATAGAGTGGGTGGTTAGGTAGGTCTCTGGTTTTTGGATGGACACTAGGGTTACAATCAGATTTTTATATATCTAGATGATAAAGAGAAAACCACATTCACATTTCTGAATGAGATCTTTTCGTACAACAGAATGCCCTTTGGCCTTTACAACATACTACCTACCTTACAAAGTTATATAATAGCCATATTCATGATATTATTGAAGATTTAATGAAAGTGATTATGGATAATAAGATTGGTCTTATCAACACCAATCTTAACATTACTGGATTGATTTCTATCATTTAAGATCACGTGCGACACTATTAACCAAGCATTGGGGTGCATTCTAGAACAGGGGAAAGATAATAGACCACATGTCATTAATTATGCCAATAAGATCTTGATAAGAGTACAATTGAACTAAACAACAACCAAAAAGGATTTCCTAGCTATGGTGCTTATGTGCAACAAATTCTGATTATGCCTCTTTGGATCAAAGATAATCATTTATACTGATCATATAGTTCTAAGATACTTGTTCACTAAGAAGTATGTAAATCTAAGGCTTATCAAACTGTTACTTCTTCTACAAGAATTTAATATAGGAATTTGAGAGAAGAAGGGAGTGGAGAATATGATTGTGGAACACTTATCATGATCATAAGGAGGGTAGTTGTAATCTAGGGAAGATATCAACAGACAATTCACTAACAAATCCTTAATGTCTTTTGGTTCCACGGTTTGCTAACATAATTAACTAATTTTAGGTGATATCCTTCCTCCTAATGTATCTTATCAAGGAAAGAAGTGATTTTTGTGTGTACTCATTATCTTTGGGATGAGTCATTTTTATATAGGATATATGATGATGTTTTGATTTGTAGTTATGTACTACAAGATGAAATGCTTAAAATTCAAACGTAATGTCAAAATTCATTTTATGCAAGTCATTACGAAGCTAATAAGGTGGCAGCTAGTGTGTTAGAATATGGGTTCTTTTGGCCTAGGTTATTCAAAGATGTGCATGATTATGTCAATAATTTTTTTAATTCCAACGAGTGGTAAACATTTTAAAATGGGATGAGATGCCCCTCTCTATGATTTTTGAAATAGAGGTTTTCCACATATAAGGGATCAATTTCATGGGACCATTCCCATCATCACTTAATAACACTTAGTATGTGGGGATTATGTCTCTCGATGGCAAAAGTAGGAGCCACTCCAACTATTGATGACAGGGTAGTGGAGAAATTCCTAAAACAAATATTTAATAGGTTTGGAGTACCAAGAGCAATCATCAGTTATGAAAGAGCCCATTTTTTGCAATATGCCCTTTGAAGCCATGCTCAAGAGATATGGTGTTTATCATAAAGTGGCCACACCTTACCATATATAGATAAGAATCCAAGTTAAAGTAGAGAATCGAGAGTTGAAGCAAATTCTTAAGAAGATAGTGAATGGTTTAGGGAAAAATTGGGAAAAAGCTTGATGATGAAATATTAGCATACCAAGCTACATTCAAGAAACTGATAGATACCACTCCCTTTCATCTTCTCTATGGAAAAACTTGTCACTTACCCTTAGAGCTAGAACATCGAATGTATTGGTCACCAAAGTTTTAAACTTCGATAAAAAAGCAACCAATGGGAAAATACTATTATAACTTAATGAATTGGAGGAGTTTTGATTTGATGCTTATGAGAACACCAAAATATTTAAAAGGCAATTGAAGAATTGGAATGATGTTCACATTAAAAACAAAGAATTCAAGAATTGTTACAAGGTATTATTATTTAACTCTCGGCTTCTTTATTTCTAGGTAAGCTTAAGTAACATTAGAGTGGTCCATTTAAAGTTATTCAAGTTTTCAAGAATGGTGGAATTAGAGAATGAAAAGGCAAAAATGCTTAAAGTGAATGGCTAATGATGCAAGCCATACCTTGAAGGCATACTTTCTCCTGAAAGGGTAGTCATATCTTTCCTTTCCCTTGATTGATCTTACTAGCATCGAGATTGGTCAAGATACTAACCATAATTTTAACTTGTGTTCTTCATAGTTAGCTTCCTTTTTTATAAGGGTGTGTTTAATTAAGGTTTCTATTACATTCTTCATTCAAATTTGTTGAAATTAATTGATTTGCGGTTAGTTTGGTGTTTGTACGTATGTTTAAGATGCATCATAAGTTGGGAAGGACAAAAAAAAAAAGCGAAAGAGGCAACCTTCTATCGCTATAACAAATTTTGTGGAGACGTAGCTGGCTCAGTTGCTATAGAAATAGAGAAGCCAAAATTGCTTTTGTCGTTATAGCTACAAAAGTAGCCCTCCTACCGAGGTCCCTATAGTAACCTAGAGTTAACAAGTCACAATTCCTTTTATTTTTCTTCTTTCCATTCTCGCTTTATAGGTCTTGGCCTGCCTCACCTTTCTCTTTATTTTCAACCATATTGCACTCAAATCATCCACTTTTCTTCAAAGATTTCATTATTCTTCCATCAATCTTCCATAAATCCCAAAGCTTTTCAATCTTACTCATAAAAAATCACGCATTCTTCATATATCATAATTATTTGCACTCTTTGTTTCATCTTACTTTATCTCTCTTGTTTATTTTGTAGGCTTTGAAGATTGCACATCACCATGCAACCAAAGGGAAAGCAACTTACAAGAAAAGCTCAATAAAAAAGGAAGGAGGTGGCTTTTGAAAAAGGAGTGCAAGATTTGGCTCATGAATTTAGTTCTCCTTTTCCTCTCTTTGGCCAAGAGGATGGTATAAAATTTTGACAACTTTAAGGTAAATCTATTGTGATTACCAAAAATTTGAATTTTAGGATTCTAGAAGATGTTTAGTTAAAAGATGAGATTGAAGTATAGTGTAAAAAATTGGGTTGGGAGAAATTTATCCATTGCGATTATATGGTTTTTCTTGAATTAAAACTTAAATTTGTCACAACTATTCGATATGATCCTAAGAAATTAAATATATTTTTGTTTAGGTTGAGAGGAAAACCATATAATCTCAATTATGATGTTATTAAAACAATATTTAGATTTTAGAAAACAAAGTTTTATGGCTCCTATCTTGAATTTCATTTTAACAACTATTGGAATAAGCTTATGGGTCTAGATGACTTAATATTCATAATCCATCCAACTCCATCATACTTAGCCATGCTCATTTAATATTATATAAATTTATGTGTCGTGTGGTCTATAGTAAATCCCATAGCAACAAGTGTTTATTTAAAAGAGCTATTTTATCTCTAGTGTACAGTTACTCATCTTAAGGTCTACACATCTTACAACATTTTTCATGCTTTAAATCAAGCGATTACTAAAAAACAACACTATTTTGGCATGGGTCATATCGTAACTGCCATTTCTTAATTCTTTAATGTTAATTTTGATAGCCTAACTCCTTTGAACATTGAGTATTTTATTGCTATGCATTTGTGATGTGATGAAATCTTGATTGTTCATGGAATGGCACTTTAAGATCGTCATATTGGAGCTGTTATTAAGCAAAAGAAAACATCAAGATCATCCTCTTCTTGCCAACCTAAAAGCGATGATGATACCACTTCAGATGATTTTGATGGAAACGTTGAATGGTAGGAAACAATTTTAACCACCTTGGAAGACAATCATAAGACGTTAGAGCGTTGTATAAATTCCGTGGACAATATGAATATGTAAGTGGTAGGGCATATGAAGTAAATAGTACTAAAACATTGTTATCAAATTAAAAATATCTTAAAACATTTTGAGCAACAAAGAATCCAAGTTCCATCTCCCGTGCCTTTTCCATGCGATTACCAAAAGTATTCTTGACATTGACCTATGTATTATTGTTTTATGTGCCTTATTTTGTGTTGTCTTTCCCTTCTTAACATTTGGGACAATGTGTGGTTAAAGTGTTGGCAAGGGACCTTTCATTTTTCATACCATTTTATTGTGATCATGCGTTTGCAAGTTTCTAAGCTAAGTTAAATTAGTTTAGCATATTTTTTGATAGGCATTCTATCATATAGTTGAGTTTGTTAATGGTATGAGATTGAAAGAAATAGTCTTGGCTTTAAACATGACTACTTAAGGTTGAAGAATTATTTATCTCATTAAATTCATACCTTCAATGTCTTTCCATTAAATTTGCTCCTTAATGAAGATACTTTTCATCTATTCTTTCATTTTTTACACTAGATGATTGCATTTATAGTAAATTAGACTTAATTCGGTAGGAATCACTAGTGATTTTTCATGAAAATGAATAGATTTTGAATAAAGGATATAGGATATAATTTAATTTAAGGAAAATAAAGACATGTTTAATACATCAGTCTTACTCTGTTAGGCTTAGTGAAAATTCGATTAAGAGTTAGTAGCTAGTTTTGGTTCGTGATATAATTGAGTACCTAGGGGAGAAGCATGTCAAAATGATTGCCCTAACGTTAAAAGGCTAGAATGACACTCCAACAAAGCTTAAAAGAATGAATCCAGTTGGATAACTAGTGGACATTCATGACAAAGTGCATGCCTTCATGTCAAAAGCATGGGTAAACATTCAACATAATGGCAAAAATCATGTTCTAAGATGAAAAATAAAAGAAATATGGATCTTGTTTTGAGTATCAGGACATTTTCATGAATGGTTGTTTAGTGATAAACTACCTTTCACACCATAATATCATCAATGCATGATTATAATTGCCATCAGTATGAGAATAGGTTATTAATATCCTACTTAAGATGCATCTTCCCTTTAATGACACTCAAGAAAAAATTATGTAGATCTTCTCCAACTATTTAAGTTCTAGGGCAAGATAATTTTATAAGTCATATGCCATTTTTACACTTTAACCATTCTAACATTCATATCTTTGTTGCGTACATGCTGGTGCATTATCGTTGTTTGATTGTTTAAATTGTTTGCTTTGTTTGTGCCTTAATTTTTCTTAGGGACAGGAAAAGGTTTAAGTGTGGGGATGTTCATAGGGTTACATTAGGGATTAGAAATTTCTATAGTAGTTTAGTGTGTTAGTATGAATGTTTCGATGCTAATTAAATGCTTTTTTTAATGCTTTTGTTAATGATTTAGTGTTTTGGTGTGATGATTCTTGATTTTGGGTAACAGTTTTATCCTATTGTTGTGAGTATCTAATACAAATTCAAGTGGAATTGAGCTAGGACTTCAATAGGAGAAGAAGAAGTAGTATGGGAGACAAATCGAAGTCATTATAGCAACCAAGGTGCTGTAGTGACAAAGAGGGTCAGAAGTGTTGGTCGTTACCGCGACTTACCCAATCACCATATTTTGTGGGATGATGTGTTCAAGTGAAGATTGATGATATTTTTTATTGGGGAGACGTGGAAATACTATAAGAGTCACCATTCTAAGTTTAAGGATGATACAAGAGAGGAAAACAACAAGTTTTTAAGAAGAAAAACAACATGGAACTGAAGATCAAGGTGGAGTAATCAAGATGGACAAGGGCTGTCCAAATTTTCTAGCGAAAAGGCTTCAAGCTATCTCCATTGTTTTCTCATTACCATTGGTTTCCTTTGAATGTTTAATCTTGATAGTTATTTTTTGAACATGATTATGGATTGGTAGATCTATTTTAGGATTTATTATTCAATTATTTATAGGACTGTTATCTCTTTGATTTAATGTGTGCATGTTTGTGATAAATATTAAGCATATAATCGATTTAAATAGAGAGATTGTTTTGATTTATTTATGTTATGGTATTATTTTCATTTATTTATGTTTTGGTACACAACGAGAGTTGGTGACCTAATGGACCTCTAATTATCATTTTAATAAGTAACTGAAGAAAGATCTTAGTTGCTTGCTCAGTTTCCTTAAGATTGCTTCAAAACTAATTGCATAGTTAGGAGATGATTTGTGAATCGCAATGTTACATTTCAACTTGTAATTATTTCCATTGGGATTACTTAATTGGATCTTGAGAGAGATTAATCAAACCATTGGATATATAAGATCAAACATAATTAAATCAATAAGGTAACTGGAGGGCAAACAATGATAGAATAACCCATAAGTTTCCATCATTGAGTAATTTCATTATTTTGCTTTCTTTACTAGTTTACTTCCATAAATTTTGTTAACTTAGTTTAATTTTTAGTTTCGATATTTTTTATTTAACTTAAAAAAAGTGTAATTTAGATTTTTAGGTATCTATATTCAATCCTCGTGGGAACTATATATGTTATATTATAAGTTACGACATGTATACTTGTAGTGTAGCATAAAATGAATGAACACCCTATGTTGTTGGAAAAGATGTTACTTTTTCACTTTTCAGTGGTTGTTTACATTTTATAAAGCTTTGTTGAGATTTTTGTGGCACTTTTTGACTTAGGATAGATGTCTAATCTATTTGAGGAGTTAGAGCATTAAGTTCATCATTTAGAGATAAGTTACCTAATGCCTCATGGAGTCCTCGAGATAGGGTTACTTAATGTAGCAATCCTACCACTGTTTATGTTAAAGGGTTAGAGAAAATTTGCGACTTTAACAAAGCAAAAAGGTGATTATAACCTCCTTTGAACCATACATGGAAAAACACCTTAGCAACCACCGTTATGGATCATATAAACACCATTTCATTACTATTTTAGGGAGACTTAGAGACTAGATTAAAACATTCATCTTACTTAGGGTTTCTTCTTATTTTCTTCTACATTAGTCATTATTTTATGAATAGGGCTTGTATAAGCATTTAAATAGTGAAAATGTTTAGAGAAAATTAGGGAGTGATAATCTCCTTGCTAAATTTTGGTTAATTTCATTTTTATATTTTAACTAAATCAAAATTACTATATGATTCAATGAAGATGCTTTACATATCTTTATCTTGTCTTTCACTGATAAATATGTGTATAAGTTGTTTTAGCTAAGGTTAAGAGATTAATGGGCTATAAATAGATTGGGTGGATGATTTATACATTAACTGAATGCTTATTTCATTTAGCTAACCTTCATCACCTAAGTAAGAACATCAGATAACTGCAAATCATGATCACTAGTTTTAGTTATTGGAAAATTAATTGTGTAACTTATGGAGCAAGCATTAGAGTTTTGTACAAGGGTTCTAGAATTTAATGAACTTAGATTTAGACCTCTTGCTATTCAATCCTTTTTTATTCCATGCTACTTTTAAACCAAATACGTAAATTGAGTTTAATAAAGAAAAATTGTTTCTAAGATCATTAATAATTTCTTATTTAGGTGAAGTAAGTCCTCAATCATTCCACCATATAAAAATATAAGTTATTAACTTATTGACATCTTAGCCCTTAGCTAGTCTTTACTTTTAGAAAAGTCATAATTGTATTTCAATTATATATTGCAAATCTAGTATTTCATTAATTATTTAGTTTTAAAATATCCTCTTTTAAAATATTAAATTATATGATTAATTAAACATTGATTGACTTGATATTTTGCATATTGCTCCTTTTGAAATATGATGCTTGATTACATACTGTTTTATACTAATTATTGACTAGGTCCATTTACCCTTATTCAGTTTTAGGGTAAAAGTGAGTTCTTAATTGTTTGATTTATGACATTACCAGGGATTTAATTGTGAGAGATTAGGAATAGAATGGCGTTGATTACTTGGATTTAATTCTTATTTCATTTTTTATTTGATTACTTTAGTTGGTTAATTGATTGTTTTGTCTTTACATAATTCAGTTTCAATTCTTCACTAATTTTTGTTATTGCCTTTTTAGTTTTTTTATTTTTTATACATGGTCATGGCCAAAAGTGGGAGACTTTACTTCTTGATTCTAAGATTGAGAAAATTACTTGCAAGATGCACAAGGAAGCTGGATTGACTGAAAGTAGTAAGGTAAAAGACAAAGATATCAAGGAAGATTAGTTTAAGCTAAAACATACCAACATAAGGAGAGACTGGAGCCAATGATGATGGATCTTCCCATTGGGAACAACAACATACTCATTTCAGTATTGTGAATCTAAGGTCACTTATGCGTGTTGAACATTGTTAAGTTTTAACAAAATTTAAATCCAAGAATCACAAATGAACACTTTTAGAACGTGGAAATACACAAGTACACATATCGTAATATAATATAGCAAGCATGAGTCTGGATTGTCAATCCATGAGGACTGAGATTGCTAGAGAATTATAATTCTTACTATTTAACCTATTCAATGATTTATTAATTGAATAATTAAGAAAAATAAACTAAAAAACTAAAGAAAAATATAAGGATAAGCTCAGAAGAATTAACATAAAATAATGAAGATAGGATATAGATAGTTAATCCCCCTAAGATGCATGTGCATTCATCATTCAACCTTTATTTAATTTTTTTTCCATAGTTTATTACACCATAGGATCCGTAAGGTAAATCACACACTCTTTTAAGTAGGCAATTCTCAATTTGATAAAGCAAGAGAAATTTCTCTCTATTTCAACCTATCAACTTAATTCATTAATTCATTTTATGGAACTTATTGTTTTGACTAAGTTAACACTTGTTCCAGACATCTTATGTAAGCCTATCTCTAGGTTCCCATGAAGGATGCATTATTTATGAATTGATCTAACTCATACACTATTTTCTCAATCACACCATTATAATTGAAGTTTACGTTTATAAAACATTTAAAACCAAAAATAAATGTCATTAAATCCATAAAGAAATTAAAAAAACATGGCAAATTAATGTGCAATGATGAAAACAATGAATGACCTTGTCCTAAGTTTCATAACAGCCTAATTACTATAAGAAAACTAAGTTCTAAACATAAAGAAAATAGTAATAACAATTAATGAAAGAGTATGGATGCAGAATTTCATAGTAAAGTTTCTTAAATCTCTTCATTCCTTTATGATTTTAGGTTTTTTTATCTAACTCCTCCTTTAGTCTTGCTCAAATCCTTGTTTACATAGCTTCGGAATCACCATTAGGGTTTTGGTGGCCATTTTGGGGCTTCTAAGAACCAAGAACAATGTGGAAAAACTCTAAAAGCATTTAAATAAGCAAGGGGTAATGCCTTACTATCAAGATAACGATCGTGATTTTTTTTACTTAAAATCATGGCTAAAGCTAAATGAATCATGGTCATGATCCTAGCCGTAAATCCCCCAACCTTTCCAACTTTTGACAATTCTTATTCTTTTTGCGATAACTTCTTTTCATTTGATCTGTTTTCCTTGAAATTTTGTGTGGTACTTAATAACATCATGTTCTACTCCAAAATTGACTCCATAATAATTCCAAGTAAAAAATGCATCTAATTTTGTGCCAAAGTCACCTAAGTTTGATTTGTTAATTCTTTTAATTTTGCTTACTCTTCTATTAATGCACTTTTCATTACTTTCCCCATCACCTCGAAATTTTATGTGAGACCTAATAACTTGATGATCTACTTCCTTAAATTAATTCCATATTTGGTATAACCCAAAAAGTGTACTAAAATGAACACCAAAATCCTACAAGACATAAGCTATCATCTAAAGGAACTTAAGCAACATCTTATTGAATAGTAAACAAAATATAAACCAAAAAGGCAGAGAATTAACCCTGAAATGTAAGATAATAATTATGAAAATATGATTAAAAGATATACAAGTAGGGTATTATCAAATATCCATACACTTGAGCTATTGTTTATCCTCAGAAAAAAAACTTAAACAACCACTCTAGATAACATTAATTAAGGGTTGAAAGTGAATTCAATAAAAACAAATATCAATCAATGGTTTTGATTTTGCTCACATATCATAACTCGTTCATGACCAAACATTGTTATAATTGTCTTAACTTGAAATATAAATTCACTAAATAGTATCACCCCTAATTTAAATTGCACTCTTTGTCAAGTTATGTAACTCTAATTATTAGGCAAAAGATATCTATATCCCAATCTAAAGATTGAAAGCATTACATAGTTTTATGGAATCTATTGTTTTGATTAAACTCACACCTTACCCAAATATCTTACATAAGCTTATTGTTAAACCAAGGGAGGTTCCAATCTTGGTTTTAATGATAACAAAACATGTTTAATTACTAATGTTTCAAGTTTATGATGTCAATTTTAAAGATAGGTATGTTTCAAGAAGAATTCCATATTAAAAGCTTGGAGTTTTAAGGTCAAAATTGAAGATATTGGAAATTCAAATGATTTGGAAGCTTTAAGACCTTAGATAGGTTGTTTTAAATATGTTTGTAAGTTTTACTTAATGTTTAATTGACGTAAGCACTTAAGTTTGATAATGCATTGTATTTGAAATGTCAAAAGTGCATATTATCTCAATTCATAGGTTACTCTTGTGTGTGAATTGTTTTAAGGTACTTGATCACCCATATATCCTCAATAAATGATTTTAAAAGTGTTTGAAGTCCTAACTATCATTAGGAACTTTTTTGGAATTGTTTAAAGTCAATTTTGCAGCACATTTTGTGTTTTCTAGAATATCAACGGTGGGCTGATCATCAATCAATGGCACCCTACTTGAGAGCCGTTATACCCCTGTTTCTAGAAGCTATCAACGGCAGGTTGTTCTTAGCATAATGAAGCCGTTGACCAACCCAGAGGGTGTCGTTAAAGGGTCAGACTCTAATGGCTAGTTTCCTTTTTCGGGTCTTATTCTTTTTGTCCTCTTTCTAATGTCTTAAAACCACTCCTAAACCTTCCTTGAGCCTCTATACACTATATATACTCTTTAGAAATGAATTTTGACTCTCTAGACTCTCTAAAAACATATCAAACCTTTTAAATCTCCCAAAAGCCTGAAGGTGTCTACTTTTTCGCTGCACTTACTTTTAAACGATTTGTTTGTGTCAATTTGTGTTTCTGAGTGTTTAAAATTGTGATTAATATTTTTCTTGAGTGTCTAGGAGTTTATTTGATCCATCTTTCTCATTTTAAAGAGGCTATTTCATCATATTAAAGCTAGAACTCATTCATCTATCAAAACTGTCTCTATTGAGATTGTTCTAGCTTGAATCTCAATTTCAGGTGATCAAACCTTTTTCTAAAATTGTGTTATTAGAGTTTTTAGATTGCCTAAGGTCTATAGATTGTGTTTGAACCTTTTTTTGAATTTTTTAGACATGTTTAAGCTATCATTGAGCTAGAAATTCCATATACTTCAAGATAGCTCCTGTTTTCACTGATTTGAGTTTGGTTTCGATTTTAACCTACTTAATCTATTTCTTTGTGTTTGATATTATTATTTTATGTTTTTTTTTATTTTCTTAAGGGTCAGATTAATCTAAGTTTCAAATTTTTGGTTAGATATTTCATCATTTGTTGCATTAGTTCATTTAGGCATCAAAACAGTCCAGTTTTTTATGTTCTTCATTCAATCATGATTTTCATCATATAAATCAGTTCTGCGTGCATAACTTTATTGTGGCTAGTTCACATAAAGTGTTAGGAGTGCTTTATTATTTTTGGTTTGATTTTTTATGCACTTATTTTTGTGTTTAAGCTGAATATTCATAGAATGCTTAAATTGTCTAGATTATGTGATTGGCTTATTGCTTGAACATATGCATCTTTTTATGTTTAATTTCTATCATACTAAGTTTGTTAGGCTTTCAAGATTGTCATCATTCATTCATATGATTTATTGAAAGCTAAAGCCCTTAATTTAATTATGTATTGATTGAAATGCCTTTCAAGGTGTATTTAGTTACTTGAATTTGGGGGAATTGAATATTTTGGTTATTCGTGAATTGTATAGGCTTCTCTTTGCCTTAAAAAGATTTGGTATAGGTTACTCTTCACCATAGAAAGTAATATT
>JAOXYD010227862.1:0-18251 GCA_028565735.1 Pinacopodium congolense
ACCCCTTCGGGAATGTACCCTGAACAACCCTTCACAGTTCCATCGTTGAACCATTTCCTGACCATTGTTTAGCTAAAAAACTAAGCATAAACTTGTCTAAACACATTCAATCTAATCCAAATTAATCCTAATACTTTTATACACTTTGTACACTCAAAAACACATTCAAAACCTTCCCAAATACATTTTTAATTAATCAAGAGGATTATTAAAACATTTCACATAAGGTTCCTCTTGATTATGTAACCTATATACATATTATAATTTGTGAATGAGTTATGCATATGGTCAGCCTTTTTAAGCACTAAAAAGATCTTAAATAAGACTTATAATTAAAATTACAAGTCAAAACCTATATTTTTTCTATCTTATCTCTTTGAAAAACTTTGAGTCTTAAACAATTCACTTCATAAACTTAAATTTAACTCCAAGACTCCTTACACATCTACTTTAGAGTTCAAAACTTAACACATATCTTTCAATGCTTCAGTCACATAAAAACATTAGTCCATTTGGTTTTTTTCATTAATACAATAAGGTGAATCTCATTTGGTTCAACAATATCTTACCAATAAGTGTGTTTTTAGGTTATTTTTCTAGGTTATTTTTATATGTTTTAAGTGATGTTTGTGTGTTTCAACTTTAGTTTGTTTGATTTTTTGCATCTTTTCATTGTCTTTTAGGTGTTTAATTGTTTCTTAGTATTGTGTAGTGTTTGAGGGTAAATTTTAATCTTATTTGAGGGATGGATTGATATACTTCAGTAATGGGTTTCACAGGTAGCAGAATTTTAGAATTAGATATGGCATAGGTGATTTGGATAAGCCATTGGGCATATTCTTAGACTTCAAATGACATTGAAATTTTGAGGGGAGCAAGATCAACATGTGAGGAAGTTGCAGTTCAAATTTCAAGTCAATCAGAGTCCCAGAGGATTTATGAACAAAAGAGTAGAGGATGCAAAGAATTGTTAAAGTGCAGTGCACAATCATGACACCCCTGGATGACAACTTCCTATCACTCTCGTGCTAAGGTGACAGGCGAAGCTGACTTATTTCAAGTCAAACATAGGATTTTAAGTTGAGGGACCCTCCTTTGGACATATATAAGGGCTTTAAACCCTAGTATCCTACAACTTTGAGGGTTTTGGTCACCACCCAAAAGGAGAAACACCATCTTCCTTGGAAACTAGAAAGACACTTCAACATCCAGTTTTTCCAGCTTTTTAGAGTGAAGAAAGAATGTCAAGGCTTCACATAGTTTATTCTTTCTTCTCTTTATTACTTTTTAGTATGAAAAACATGAATGTTGGTAGATTTATTGTTGTTATGAGTGGCTAAACATTTTGTAAGAGTTAGTCTTGAACTATTTTGTGAACCTTGTTCTTATTGATTTAATGAATGGATGCATGTAATGTTTATTATGCATATACCTTACAATATTTTGAGAGAGTGAACTTAGGCATTTGTGTTTTGTATTATAATGAGAGTTGGCTCCTAATAGACTTATAAACATTTAAGTTTTTTCAAGTAGTTAAAGAGAGATCTTAGCTATTTGTTTGATTAACTATAGGATTGTTTAACATCTAGTTGAATGGTTAGGAAAGGTTGTGTAAGTTAAGAGATAGCATAATTGATCCTATCTTATTTCAATTAGGGACAACTGATTACACCTTCATAAAGGGTAATTAAACTTTAAAAAATATTGGGTCAAGCATAATTGAATTAATAGGATAAGAGGGAAGAAAAATATGGATAGAAGTGGCTCATAATATCAAACATTGGTTATTAAATTCCTGCACTTTATCTCAATTGATTGTCCATTGTTAGTTTCTTTAATCTTAGTTTAGTTTCCAGTTTTTAGCATTTGAAATTGTTACTTAAAAAAAGTATAACCTAAATTATGTGATGACTAAATATAATCCTTGTGGGATGATATTCACTTATACTATAAGTTACTATTTATACACTTGCGATATTTAGCGTAAAATAACTTAAGTTTTACAACATAACTAATAAGTTTTTAGCGTTGTTGACAGGGATTGATAACTTAGCATCTTGTTTAGTTTAGGTGACTTTGATTTAAGATTTTTTTTGATATTTTTCCTTGTGTATTTGCAGGTGCATGACCACAAAGAGTATTAGAAGTTCTAACGAGCTAAATGAAGAAGAGTTTTCAGATATCACAAGGAACAAATGAGAATTAAAAAGAGTTAAGTGCTAGCGGAAGAAGGTGAACAAGGAGGTGCCTAAAGGACATTAATGAACTTCATAAGGCCGGGGTTTAACGCTAATCAACATGGAATTGCAAGGCCTCCTGTGTAACTAATAACTTTGATATCTAGCTAGCTTTACTCAACACTTTACAATCGAATGTTTAATTATATGATTTGACAAATGAGGATCCCAATGCACATCTTTCAAATTTTTGGAGATTTGTAACATTTTTAGGTAAAATGGATTGTCAGAGGATGCTGCTAAGATGAGGTTGTTTCCCTTTACTCTGAAGGATAGGGCCAAGGCATGGTTGAATTTTCTCAACCTTGAAAACATTACAGCTTGGGAGAAACTTTCATAAGAATTCTTAGCCAAGTACTTTCCATTGACAAAAGCTATGAGAATCATCAAGGAGATCACAATGTTTCAGCAATGTGATGGAGAGTCCTTATATGAGGCATGGGAATGTTTCAAAGATTGCAAAGGAGTTGTCCTCATCATAAATTTAAAGGGAGTTCCTCTGGTAAACCTTCTATAATGGAGTGACTCAAATCACAAGAGGGATCATAGATGCAGCGGTTGGAAGCTCTCTTATAAGAACAAAAAAATCGGTGCAGCTTATGATCTTTTGGGGGAGATGGAAAAAATAGTTTCTTTCAATTAACTCGATGACAACCCTTTAAGTACAAATCTCAGCTCTTACCAAGCAATTGAGTAAAATGCAAGGAGCTTCCTCATCTTCGGTGAAGCCAATGTAACTCCTATGTGAATTATGTAGATAAGACAACCATGCCACTGTGGATTGTTTTATGATGGAGACTAATGAAACTTAGCAAGTCCATTATTTGGGCCAACAATAACATAGAGGTAATAACCCTTTCTCTAACACTTAAAATCCAGGGTAGAAAAATTACGCAAATTTTGATTGGAATACTAACAATGCAGGTGGCAAAGTGAGAGTACCAGAACTTCTCGATTTTTAGCAAGATCGACTTGGATCTTTGGAGAACAAAATGAACAAGTTGCTAGATGTTTTGGGCTTCAAGTTTACAAGTCAAGAGGATAACTACAAGATGATGTTTACAAGCCAAGAGAAGAGTCAAAAAGGATGGAGGCTAAATTTGACCAAATTATAAAGAATCATGCATCATCCATCCATAACTTGGAGGTTCAAGTAGGGAAACTTGCTAATGCCTTATCATCTAGAACTGTAGGGAGTCTTCCAAGAAACACTGAGACCAATCTAAGGGAAGAACTCAAGGAAATTGTACTTCGAAGTGGCAAGAAATTGGAAGAGTCAGGTGTGCCAAAGGATAGCTAAGTCTAAGAGAAAGAAAAGGAGAAAGAAGAGAAGAACGTAGAAGAGAAAGAAGTGGAAAGGCCATACATCCCTCTACCACCCTACAAGTTCAAAATTTCATATCCACAAAGGGTGATGCAACATCAAGTGGATGCCCAATTCTCTAAATTCTTGTAAAAGTTGAAGAAGCTTTAAATTAATTTGTCCTTAATGAAGGTACTAGAGTATATGCCCAAGTATGTTAAGCTTCTCGAGGACATTTTAACTCAAAAACATACTTGGGAGGACAAAAAAACGGTAACTTTGACGAAAAATTGTAGTTTAATCATCATAAGTACAATACCTTCTAAACTACAAGATCCAAGGAGTTTTATTATCCCATGCGTTGTTGGTGATTTTAAGTTTTCTAAATGCTTATGTGATTTAGGTGCAAGTGTTAACTTGATGCCTTTGTCTATTTTCAATAAACTAGGGTTAGGGGATGTCAAGCCAACATCCATGCTCATTCAACTTATGGATCGGTTCATCAAGTGACCATACAGGGTAGTAGAAGATGTGTTGGTAAACGTTGATAAATTCATAATTCTTATGGATTTTTTTTGTTGGATTTTGAGGAAGATAAGAATTGTCCTTTGATTTTGGGTAGGAATTTTATGAATACTAATAGGACATTAGTTGATGTGCATGAAGGAAAGTTGGTATTGAGTATTGGTGATGAGAAGGTTGAATTTAATATGACTAAATTTTTGAAGAAGCTGGTGAAAGATAATGCATGTATGACGATTGATGTTGTGAATGAGTGTGCAAAGGAAGTTGAGGAAGTTGATGATCTGTAAAAGGATGAGAATATAAGCTATGAGGAGTTGTGTAAGGAGTTTAAACATGAGAAGTTAGAGAGAACAGACGTACTTATACCACCCTCCATTGTAAAGCTACCCACATTAGAACTAAAATCCTTACCTTCCCACCTTAGATATACATTTTTAGGTAAGGATCACACCCTCCCTATTATCATATCCAATCAAATTGACTTGGAGTAAATGAAAAAAATGAAAAGTAGTAGAGATAATCAAGATGAGGATGAGAGCTATGGGGTAGCAAATTTATAATATTAGGGGGAGTAGCGCCAATGTGGTTATCATAGGATCAATCTTAAAGAAGGATGTAAGATGGTTAGGGAAAGGCAAAGAAGGCTAAATCCGAATATGCAAGAGGTTGTGAAGAAGGAAGTGGTGAAGCTTTTAGATGTAAGGATTATATACCCAATTTCAGATAGTAAATCGATGAGGTCGATGCAATGTGCGCCTAAAAAAGGAGGTATGCTGGTGATGGAAAATGAATAAGGTGAAAAGATTTTCACTAAGACCATCACCGGTTGGAGAGTATGCATAGACTATAAGAAGCTTAATTTAGCCATTAAGAAATACCATTTTCCCTTACCTTTTGTGGACTAAATTATTGAGCGGGTGGCTAGGCATGCTTTTTATTACTTTCTTGATGAGTATTTTAAGTACAATCAAGTTTTCATTTACCTATAGGACCAAGAGAGGACCACCTTTACTTGCCTTTATGGAACCTTTGCTTATAGGAGGATACCTTTTGGTCTTTGCAATGCACCCATTACATTCTAAAGGTGCATAATGGCCATCTTTGTGGACATGAATAAGCATATAATGGAGGTATTTATGGATGAAATTTCCATTTTTGGAGACTCTTTTGACCATTGTTTGTTTAATTTGGATAGAGTACTTCAAAGATGTGAGGATTCTCATTTAGTTTTGAATTGGGAGAAGTGTCATTTCATAGTACAAGAAAGAATTTACTTAGGACATAAGATTTCATATAGGGGGATTAAGGTAAACTGAGCCAAGACAAAAGTGATTGAGAAACTCCCACCTCTTGAAAATATTAAAGGCATCCGAGCATTCCTTGGCAGGGTTCTATAGATGATTTATCAAGGATTTTTCTCTTATTGTTAGACTCTTAACTAATTTGTTAATTAAAGATGTGTCTTTTGATTTTGATGCCTCTTGTTTACATGCTTTAAACAGGTTAAAGAAGGCATTGACAACAGCCCTCATCTTAACTTTATCGGATTGTTCATTACCCTTCAGGACCGTGTGTGATTCTAGTGACAATGCCATTGATTGTGTGCTTAGGCAATGGAAATAGAATAGGCTCCATGCCATCTATTATGCGAGCAAAACCTTGACGAGGGCACAATTGAACTACACTATTACTGAGAAGGAGCTGCTTATAGTGGTATTTGCTTATGAAAAAATTTGTTCTTATCTTTTAGGCTTAAAAGTTATTGTGTTTACAAATCATACAACATTGCACTATCTTTTTTCCAAGAAAGATGCCAAAGCAAGGCTTATCATATGGGTGTGCTTCTACTTCAAGAGTTTGATATTGAGATTAAAGATAAGAATGGAGTAGAAAATGTTGTAGCGGACCACGTATCGAGACATGAAGGAGGACATCATCAAGAAGAAGAGGAGATCGAGGAGAGCTTTCCTGATGAATCCTTAATGATGGTAGAAAATCCTTTTCTTCCTTAGTTTATGGATATTGCAAATTACCTTTTAGATGGTATTCTTTCCCCTAATCTATCTCATCAACAAAGGAAGCACTTATTATTACAATGTTCTCATTATATTTAAGATGAACTTATGCTATATAAAATATGTGCTGGCAGTTTAATTCGCAGGTGTGTCCTTAAAGATGAAATGCCTAAAGTTTTGACTCAATATCATAGCTCACTATATACAAGACACTATAGAGCAAACAAGAAGATGACTTGTATTTTAAAATGTGGATTCTATTGTCCAAACATGTTCAAGGATGCTTGAGATTTTGTTTTGTGTTACGATAGGTACTAAATAGTGGGCAACATTTCAAAGAGGGATGAGATGTCACTCTCAAATATCATGGAAGTGGAAATATTTGATGTGTGGGGATTGGATTTTATGGGACCCTTTCCATCCTCCTTAGGTAACTCTTATACATTGGTTGGAGTTGATGTTGTTTCTAAGTGGGTTAAGGTAATAACTACTCCAAAAAATGATGGCAAAGAAATTCAACGATTCATCAAGAAGATATTCACTAGGTTTGGGGTGCCTAGGGCCATTATAAGTGATGGAGGAAGTAACTTTTTTAATAACTTTGAACCTCTTTTAAAGAGATATAACGTTCACCATAGAGTGGCTATTCCATACCATCTGCAAACTAGTGGCCAAGTGGAGGTCATAAATAGGAAGTTGAATAACATTTTAGAGAAAGTGGTGAGTAATTCAAGAAAAGATTGGGCGTTAAAGTTAGATAGTGCCTTATGGATTTATCGGACAACTTTGAAGACCCCTATAAATACACCTCCACATAGACTAGTATATGACAAAACTTGCCATCTACCTTTAGAATTGAAACTAGGGCCTATAATTAAATATGGATTGAAAACCAGCCAGTGAGAAAATGTTGCTACAACTTAATGAGTTAGAGGAACTAAGGAATGATGCTTATAAGAATTCCAAGTTGTACAAGGAAAAAGTGAAGAAGTGACATGATGCTCACATAAAGAAGAAGGAGTTTAACAGAGTTGGTGCTTTTATTCAACTCAAGACTTCAGTTATTTCCCGTAAAACTCAAGTCAAGATGGAGTGGTCCTTTTAAGGTCATTCATGTGTTTGATCATGGAACATCAGAGTTAAAGAACAATAAGGGTAAAGCCTTCAAGATCAATGGGAGTCTATGCAAGCTATACTTTGGAGGATCTCTCTCTCATGAAAGAGAAGTAATTTATTTCCTTTCCTTTACTTATTGAACTTTGGTCAAGCTCATGACCTTAAATGAATCATTTTTGTTTAGTTCTTAGGTTGTTTAATGTGGTCACTTAGTTTTTAAGTTGTTTCTTGTGTTAACCTCATCTTTTCTTTTGCTTATTTAGTGTTTTCTTGAGTTTGATTAAGGTTCTTAAGTTGATTTTGATGTTAAAACTTTAATTTAAAGTTTTAAAGTGAGTTAGGACTAAGTGGGAGGTCAAAATATGCAAAACAGGGCAAGTCAGCGAAGCTTTCCTATCACAAGGGTGATATTTTGCATCTTTTCATTTTATTTTAGGTCTTTAATTGTTTCTTGGTATTTTGTAGTGTTTAAGGGTAAATTTTGAACTTATTTGAGGGATGAATTAATGCATTTTGGTGAATGGTTTCACAGGTAGCAGAATTTTAGAATTGGATGTGGCACAGGTGATTTGGATAAGTCATTAGGCATACTTGTAGAGCTCAGATGACCATGAAAATTTTAGGGGATCAAGATCAACATGTAAGGGGGTTATAGTTCAAATTTCAAGTTCATCGGAGTCCCAAAGAAAGAATTATGGCCAAAAGAGTGCAGAATGTAGAAACCTGTCAAAGTGCAGTGCATGATTGTGCTTATGCATGATCATAACAACCCTGGATGACTAACTTTTATGCACGAGGGTGACGGGCGAAGATGACTTGTTTCAAGTCAAACTCTGGATTTTAAGTTGGTGGACCCTCCTTTAAACATATATAAGGGTTTAAAACCCTTGGAGCCTCCAAAAATTATTAAGGCACATCTAACAGAGGAAACTTTAAGGGTTTCTGTGGCCACCCAAAAAGAGAAATACCATCTTCCTTAGGAAACACAAAGACACTTCAACATCCAGTTTTTCCAGCTTTCTTGAAGTGAAGAGAAGAACTTCAAGGCTTCACATAGTTTATTCTTTCTTCTCTTTATTACTTTTTAGTATGGAAAATATGAATGTTAGTGGATTTATTATTATTATGAGTAGCTAAACATTTTGTAGGAGTTACTCTAGAACTATTTTGTGAACCTGGTTCTTATTGATTTAATGAATGGATGCTTGTAATGTTTATTGTGCATATACCTTCCAATATATCGAGAGAGTGATCTTGGGTATTTATATTGGGTAGTACAATAAGAGTTAGCTCCCAATAAACTTATAAATATTCAGGTTTTTCAAGTAGTTGAAGAGAGATCTTGGCTATTTGTTTGATTACCTATATGATTGCTTAACATCTAGTTGAATGGTTAGAAAAGGTTGTGTAAGTTGAGAGATAGCATAATTGATTCTATTGTGTAAGTTAAGAGACAACATAATTGATTCTATCTTATTTCAATTAGGGATAACTAATTATACATTGAGAGAGTGTAATTAAACTTTAGACAATCTTGAGTCAAGTATAATTGAATCAATAAGATAAGAGTGAAGCAAAATAAGGACAGAAGTGACTCCTACTCGCAAACATTGGTTATCAAATTCCTACACTTTGTCTCAATTGATTGTTCATTGTTAGTTTGTTTAATTTCAGTTTATTTTCCAGTTTTTAGTTTTTGAAATTGTTCCTTAAACAAAGTATAACTTGAATTAAATGGTGACTAAATACAATCCTTGTGGGACGATATCTATTTATACTACAAGTTACAATCCGTGCAATTATGGTATTTAGCGTAAAATAAGTTAAGTTTTACAACACAACCAACACCATTTTGAGACCAAGGAAAACTCAATTAAAAAAAGATTTTGTTTTAAATTTAGTTTTCTATTCATCATACTCTTTGATGCTAATTTGATAATAATAATTCTTTAAATCATTTTTATAAATCACACTCGATCCGTGCAATTCATCTAGCATATCATCTAGTCTAGGGATTGAATGTCTATACTTCAAAGTCATTTTATTGATGGCTCACAATCAATGCACATGCATCATGTTTAATCTTTCTTGAGCACCAAAATAATAGGAATTGAACATGGACCAAGACTCTCCCTTATGAATCCCTTTTACAATAGCTTATCAACTTGCATCTAAATCTCCTTTTTCTCCTCATAATTGATTTTATTGGCTGGTTTTTGAGATTGATGCTCTAGGAATGAAGTCTATTTGGTATTTAATACCTCTTATGGGAGGTCACCTATGTGGAATTTCTTCAAGAAACAAATATATAAATTCTTGCAATGATTAAAAAAAACCACACTGGGCAAGTATGGTTTAAGATCATTAGTGGAAAGTAGAACATCTTTATATAAAATTACATATAATTATTTACTTACTATTATTACGCTTTTAATCTTACTATTTTTAGAAAAAAAAACAATTAGTTATTTACTTACTAACATTATACTCTTAATCTCATCATTTTTAGAAAAAAAAAAGCTAATTCTTTTAATTTTCTCTCAATTTTTGTCTCTACCTTCATAATCTTTTCCTTCATTATTTTATATCTATTATGCGCATTCACTTTTTTCTCTCATTCTTTTACTCTTTATATACTCTCATTCTTTTCTTTCTTTTACACACTCATTTTTCTTTTCCTTTTTTTTTTGTGCTCTCACGCTATTCTTATCTAATCTTCACACGTCTCCAATGGTTAGAGAGGTATTAAGAAAATTTTTATATCCATAATGAGTAACCTATAAATTTACCATAGGAGCCCTACAAGTAGATAATTAACATGCATTAGCATCATATTACAAGGAGCTTTATCCTTGTAGTTTCCAATAGAGAAACTACTAACACTTGCTTTGTAATCTTGATTTCCCCATATTTATCAAGCCATTTCAACCATATACGAATTAGGATGCTTCAAAGTAGGCAAATTCAACTTCTCTACTAGCAGGTAACTTTTAAGATTAGTACAACTATTATTATCAATGATCACGATGCATACCTTATTGTTTACATGGTAATGAGTATGAAAAATGTACTCATATTGAACTTTTTTACTATATTTTTTATGTTAAATATTGAGAGTACACCTGGTAACCAACATCTCTCTATGTATAGGTTCCTTAATCTCTAAGCCATTATAATCCTTCAATAGTGACATTTCATCATTATTTGAACTAATGTTCTCTAAGTTACGATTATCTTTACAACCGTAGCCCTCTTATTTAAATATTGAGAAGTAATATGTCTAAATTCTTAGTACCTAAAAAATTTAACATCATGTGACTTAAAAGAGCATTTATTTTCAATTTTACCTTTAGATGAGGTGTTGGATTTTTAATTTTTTACATCCTCTTTAAGTTTAAAAGTTATTCTGCTATCCTTCCAATTTAACTATCTTGAAGAAGCCGAACCAAACTTAGAAGAACTTCTAGATTTTATTTGTTTCTCCACTTTGATAGCTTTACGCATCAAATCTTTTGGGTCCACTTAATGCTGAAATTCGATCATATCAGCTATCTCTTTGTTTAACCCATCAATAAATGTCACCAGGGTAGCCTCTCGATCCTCTGCTACATTAGCCCTAGTTATAGCTATCTCCATCTCTTTGTACCAATCTTGCACACTTTTACAGTCATTTATCAATCTTTATAATTTTCTATTCAAATCCCTATAATAATGACTACGGATAAACCTCTTGTGCATCACCACTTTCATCTCTTCCATATGCCTCACCATTTTTATGCCCATTAAGCAAAAATTGATCTTACCATACACTAGCATAATCAGTAAATTTAACTTCTATTAGTTTTGCCTTCTTTGCCTAGAGATAGTTATGACAACAAAAAAAACATATTCAACCTTTCACTCCTACTCTAAATATTATTTATGGTCATTCTCCCATTAAAAGGTAGGAATCTTCATATTGGTTCTCCCTAAGTTAATATCTTGTTTTGCAAAAGGCTTTGTCTCTTTGCTTAAGCTAATCTCCTCATAATAAGAAATATCTTATCCTTCTCCCCTAAACGTGTGTTTCTTGAAGGATATATATATATATATATATGAGGACTCTATTATATTATACCTCATGCTAAGTTCCATAAATTGCTCTTGGACAACCTTTGTGAACAACTTAAGATCCATTTTTTCTATTTGCACCATTACTCATCTTAAATTTACAAAGAGAAATATGTTAACAATAAAACTAAATTTGTTTACCTTACACATTTCCTTATGTATTTATACTCAATTTGATGTTTAATCGCTTCAATTTAAATTTGATTTTTTTAATGTTATACTCACCACTCTTGCTTTTTACCACTCAAATCTCTCTTTGAAAGCCCTTAAAAAAGAATTATATCCGTGGTTTGATTAAAATAACAAGAAACTATTGAAATTAAAACAATGGTAGTAGCAAACAGTTATAAAAATATAAATGGAGTTAAAATAGTAACAAATTATTGGACAATGAATTAATAAGTAACAGATTCATGAAATTTAAAAAAAATAGAAAACTAAGAAAATTCAAGAATTTGTTAAAGAGAATTATGCAATGATTGGATTTTGTTTAAATTGCAGTTTACCAATTCAAAAAAGGACTTAAAAATGGAATAATACTTGAATAAAAATAATTTAGCCCAAGGTTTAATGGATGGAATATCACTTCTTTTTAGAATAGAAGAGGGATTAACAAATAGTAAATCAAATAAGATATCATAAAAGAACTTGCATACTCCTTTGAATTGATTATACTCTTGTTCTTTTCAAATGGCATAATAGAGTAGAACCAAGAAAATGCACATAAGTTGATTGATTTAAAAAAAACAAACTAAACAAATGAAACAAGAATATGATAGATGGAAATATAAAAACATAAAAAAAATAACTGTAATAAAAAGAAAAAGAATAGATAACACTTGATTTCAAGGAACCAAAGCTCTAATACTAAATAATGCAAAGCATAAGCAAAACCTAAATCCCAATTACATAGAAAAGAACCCTAGGATCATTTTCAATAACAAGCAAGAAGAAAATTGAACCTAATCGAACTTGTTAAGTAGAACATAAGCTATGATAGGTTTTGATCACCATAAATTGCCTTGATAAGATCATATTGGAGTCTTTATAAAGGATAAAGAGGAAATTATCCAAAGTATAATAAGAGCCAAATTTGATTAATCACAATATGCAAAACCCTAATTTTTCCCTTTTAGGTAGTTTAGTCATTATATAACCAATATAAACATCAAATCACAAATTTTTTTAGAAGTAGGAAAACCCTCGATGAGGGGTAAAATAATTCCATTCAACTTTTTAAATATTCATCTATTTTCAATAAGTAAAACAATGCTTCCCCTAGAAAGTATAGTAAGTTGTTCTCTTTGTGCATTTTACTTCTATGTTTTTGCATGAAATATCCTTCTGTGCACTTAAATCCTTAATTCCAAAGCGTACCAGACTATATTGAACTTCCTAAACCTTGCTCTTTATGATAAAAACACCTCCCATCTTCAATAATATGTAGAAATTTATTAATTTTGACATTGCACCAAAAGCTTCTAGAATAGTCTCCTTTTTTAGAAGAGTTTATTTTTCTTACATCTCCATGATTAATCCGTGTAAAACTTCATGAACTCATTTAGACCTTGATCTTACTGTTAGAACTCTATTTATGTTTAGAAAATCATGATGATGGCTAGGAATAGGTGTACGCATAAGCTGATCTCCATCAAATACTAACTTGAATACTAGGAGAAGAGGACAATTAATGACTTTTTTAGGAAGATTAATTATATAAAAATATTTAAATAAATTAAGGAGAATAAGGAGGACCATAACAAATTCTACTATTCATTTTCAAAGAATTTAAAAGTTGGGGATTTACTAAAACAGTAAGAACAGAGTTTTACTGGAAGATTTTTTTAATAATACTATTCAATCAAGAATAAAGGAGGTAGAGAAGGACATCAACTATATACTAAAGAGATCAAGAAGGCTATTCCTAGAACAATTTTAAGAAAAGGGTTATGAGGTTCTTTTCATAACGGATGCTAGCAATGAATATATTATGGGATAGATGCAAGCATATACTAATATAAGAGATTAGTTGTTTCCTTTTTATCCCCAAGGTTTCTAAGGAAGAAAGTATTTTTACTAATAAAATAATCCTAACGATGAATGAATAGTATTGTCATATAAGTCTTTAAATATGAGTTTTTTGTTGTTGTTGTTTTTTATGCAAAGTAGCTACATAAATTGAGGATGCTAATGTAGTTACAAAGTGGTTACAGTGGACTACAAAACATTGGGTGAAATATCCTAAATGAAAGATGAGTTGTGATGGGTGTAGACATAGCTACATTTTCTAGTTTTGACTTAGTTTTTAGGTTTATGTTTTTTAAATGTTAATTATTGCTATTTTTAGCTAATTTAATCTCATTTCATAAATCATGGGTAGTCTTTTTTTAAGGTTAAATTCACACATGGTTTCCTATGATTTGATTTTATGTCCTTGAAGTTTTAAAACTTTCAAATAGGTTTTTGAGGTTTAAAATTACTATTATTTATTAGTCTTATGTTAGTTTTTACCACGTGGACCAATGGACTATCAATTAAATCTATATACATGGCACTTAAGTTACATATGGCACTGTTGTATAATTGTCCAATCACTATTTTTAATATGCCAAATGATGTCATTTTGATCCTTATCAAAACTATGTCATTTTATTAGGTAAAGAAGCCGTTGACTTAAATTACCATAATTTTACTATGTAAAGAAATCATTAAGTTATCAAAATGACGATGTTTTATGTGAGGAATTAACTCTCCTTTTTCTCATTTTCTCTACCATTCTTCCTTTCTACTCTCCATTTTTTGTTATCATTGGCCATTATCTCCATTATCTCCTCCATCCTTGACGTCTTCCTTACAAGCCCCTCTCATTTGCTTGGTGGCCAGTTTCTTCTTCTCCTCTCAATCTCTACTCCATCTCCTCCCAATCTCCTTATTTTCTTAATTTGAACGGCTTTTCCATTTTATGTCACAAGATGAGGCAAAGAGGAGAAGAAGAAACTTGTATTGGGGAGATGGAAATGAGCATAACGTGATGGTGAGACATTAGGGAGGGAGGAGATAGCAGCTAATTATAAAAGAAAATAAAGAGTAGCGAGGGAGAAGTACAACATTGTAAAGAAGAAAGAGAAGATTTAATATTAAATTATCAAAATGACTTTGTTTTGTTACTTTGCAAAACAATGTCATTTTGATAATTTAAATCAACAACTTCTTTATCTAGAAAAATGATGTTATTTTGATAAGGATTATAATGATGTTGTTTTTCATATTATAAAAAAACTAACCAAAACATCACTTGGTAGTGCCATATATATCCCAGATGCCATGTATACATGTTTAATTGACATTTCATTAGTTCACATAGGATACAAATAAAACAAGACTAATAAATAATAATAATTTCAAATTTCAGGAATCTATTTGATCAATTTAAAATTATAAGGACCGAAATGATAGTTGACAAAACCATAAGAGCCATTAGTGAATTGAACCTTTTTTTTATTTACTGTTACATTTCAATTAAATATAAATCTTCTTTCTTCCTACATTTGAATAGGAGCCCTATTTTGAATTGTCCTACATTTCAAAATAACACTATTATATTTTGAATTAAATATAACAATGTCATATTTATTGTTATATTTGATCATCTCAAGGGAACTTTGAATCTCTTTCTCCACTGTTGTTGCAGTGGCTTGACAAAGATAAGAAGAAAGCTTCTACAGAGATAAAAAAGATTATTTTGTTTTTTTACAAGTATTTGTTACCCTCTATACTTGTTAACAATTCATATATTTTTTGTTCAGGAGACATGTTCTCTATTCAAAAGAGAAAGAGAATCAATTAGCCATTTATTGTTTGATTGTTTGTTTAGCAAACACATTTGGATGGCCTTACTTTAGGTTTGTAAAATACAGGAGATTACAAATAACTAGCAAGGGGTTCTGAATTAGTCTAATCAATTATAAAGGCACTTGAGCGAGTGATAAATTACTATTTAAAATTACACTAAGTTATGACGACTATCAAATATGGATGGAAAGGAATAAAAGGATATTCGGTAACCAGGAATCAGAAAAGAATGTCCTAACTTCATTCATTATTAATAGAATCAAAGAATACATGGTTAGCTATAAACTGCATGGCATGTGTAGCTATCTTATGAAGAACAACTAGAAATTATCGGATGATGGCTAATGTCAACAACAGATTGTAGAATACAGATATCAAGCAGTCGAATGTCATAATAACACAGTAAAGCAACAAAATGAAGAAGAGATGATAGATGGTACCTACTGGGAGTCAACAGTTGAAGCTACTAATATCTTCTCCTTATAGAGATAACAATAGATCTAAGAAGATATGCAATAGGGTTTGTTAAGTTGGGAAAGTTGGAATCGACAAACTAAAGGTGGTATAGTGTTAGGACTCACCATATCTGGTTAAGCATAAGTGATATCAGCCAAAATGGTACTTGCAAATGCTAGCCTATTTGAAGATTGGACAAGGACAATGAAGAGAGATGCTAGCTTCTTAAAGCTTCTGATGGACAGAGTAATTTAATGTTAACTTGTCTTGAAAGCTATTGCAGTTTTAATGTTGTTATGTGCTTAGGATAAGGCCACGTCAACTTAAGAATTGTATATATCTTTTTATTACTAATTCAATTTTTTGGGATTAAAAAAATAATTTGTATATTTTTTCCAACAACATTAAGTAGCTTGTTAAGAAAAACTTTAAAACATAATGAACTAGAAATATTAAAAATTAAGAAATGTGAAACCAAATGTTTATTTAGTTTGGTTTTAAATAAGCTGCCAAACAGAATATTTGGTTGTTCAAAATTTTAAAATTATATTATTTTTAAATTAAAATTTTTAGATTTATTAATTTATTATTATTAAATCCAAGGAAACTAGTTTAAATGATTTATGCTTACCTATATACAAAGCAAATAAATTGTTATGGAGTTATGAAAGACATTAGAATCAATGTTCTAGTAATAGAGAAAAAAATGAAGATAAAATTTAATTAGAAAAATAAATATTCAATGTAATTTAAAAAAAACAATATGTCCTTGATCTTTTTTTTTTTTTGTTTACATTAAAGAGGTTCTAACGTTATATGAAAAATATGAATAAAATTTAATGCTTCAATTGCTAACCAGTTAAAAATTAGCTAACACTATTAACTAAGAATATTAGCAAAACGACGTCCATTGACTTTAAAGAAAGATTATGGGAATCCCAAGTGACAACAAAGAAAATGCAAGATTAGTGATAATGTTTCTCATATTTGTGGTCAAATAAATGAAACAATAAATTTTGCCATTAAAAATATTATTTTAAAATGAAATTTTTATTAGATAACAAGTTAATTTAATATTCTTTATTTTAATATTAAATTCATTAAAAAATTAAGAGTCCAAATAGATTTAAAGAGAAGTATAACACTACTTTTACTAAATAATTCCAATAAAATATTATATCTTTTAAGCTTAAAAATTTTCCATATGAACCATTAAAGATTATAACTAATATTGCTTCATCATTTTAAAACTTATTATTTGTGGTCTTCCTAAACTACTATTTTTCACTCAATTTCAATTTAAGATCAATTATAGGCAAGTATAGTTATCACAAGTAATATAATAGATTTAATAGAGTCGGGATATTGTCTTCTAAAAGATCTAGCCGTAATTATTAAGTTAACAGACATGTAATTATATAGAGAAGTTCAAATTGATTGATTAACTAAATTAAACTAAACTAACTCTTTAATTTATGTAAAAGAATCCAAAATTGCTATAAAGATTACCAATTCAAATGTATATCTAAGGGTTCATATTTCAATTAGTTAATTGTGTTAAAGATGATAATGTGACTTACTTTAGGATATCTTCACAAAATAAAAACGCAGTTATAGTTAAGTCAAACCTTATCTTTATAAGCCATATTCTATTATTTAGTTATTCAATGAACTCATGTAATAGACAAGAAGAGTATAAAGTTCACGTTGGTTTATGCCATACAACAAATCGGTTAGTTTGTAAATTTATGATGCATAATTGTCTATATTTTTATAAAAACACAATTTTTATATTTTTGAAGATCAATTATAATTCATGAATCTAGAAAATATCTTTTATCCAACTTTTTGTCTTTGTTATTTATTTCTTGTTATTCTCTTTCTTATTTTATCCGCTTTAATTTCGTTAGTTGCAACATTAAGTATTTAAATTCCATCACATTCATGGGTTTTCTTTTATTTTTATTTTTTTATGCAACATTAAGAATAGTAAAAAAACACTATCAATTTTCTGTGGGATCAACGCTGACTTGTCCTACTACATAGTTAGGTTAGTTAAGTATTTATTATTTGGTAGTCAACAATAGACTTATTAAAAAATTTTGCACTATTGCTGGGGAACTGGCGCTAGTGCTTACCTATTTATTGTGTTTTTATTATTTTTGTTTTTGTTAATCTTTTGTCACCTTTTTTCTATTTGCTTATGTTTCATAACTTTTTCAAGTAATGATTTATTTGCAGTATACTTTTAATTCTGATTTTCCTACATTAATTATTATAGTAATGAGTTTAAGTTTGCTTCTATCTCAAGGTTAGAACAATAGGTATCAAATCTCACATCCTTTATAGCATAAGTAGTGATAGATACAGTAGACACTAAGGTATGTGATATTTTTTTTATTTTTAGGTCATTTTATTGATATGTATCTTACCTTACAAGATGAGCAGTAGTTTTATATGGATAGAGGTTCTCAGGAGGTCCAACAAGTAGGGTATGATCCTTACACTCCCATTTATAATCTGGAGTAGAAAGATCATCCTTACTTTTCACATGAGAGAAATTAGTATGGATTTAGTTCTTCGCCACCGTACTATTAAAATCAAACGCATTTTTAGCCTATGATTCCACCTAGATCG
>JAOXYD010227870.1:0-18251 GCA_028565735.1 Pinacopodium congolense
AACTGGCACTTGAAATGGACCTAAACGACGCCATTATACCCCCACTGTTTAACTTCCAAAACCAACTAAAACGTGGGTCTACACGGCTTAAACATGGGTTGCTTTAGGACCCCCGTTTTATTCCTTCTTTTCTCTAAACTTTATATTTTCCTTGATTTTCACTTCAATTAAGGATTAATCTACAAATTAAACAAATTCAAACACAAATTAAGCAAATAAATAATAAAATAAGGTGAATTTACATCATAATATCATGAAAATCACTATACAATGAACCACTACTAATTCTCCTTACACTTAAGCATTTGTTTGTCCCTAAGTAAATCAATCAATCATCAACTTCAAAACAACATATAATCATAGAAAAAATTATTCAAATGCATTAAACAATACCATTGAAAAGATTTACTCAATACTTCAATTAATATGACCGATGAAAAGATTATATGATTGATCAATCAAAACAAGTCACAGATGAAATTAAATCACTTTATGCTCCTTCAAATTCAACCTCAGTCACAAAATTTAATTCTAGATTTAAAATGAATTTAAACAAAGTAAAGAGCATCATCATTTAAACAAACTCAAATCCTTTATTAGTTAAGTATCAAATATAAACACAAACGTGAGCTTAGCTTAGTTGAAAAGTCCCTCAATCTTTTTACGTGCAGATGAAAATTTTGTTGTGAACATCTCTAGATACTGTATTGAGTCACCTCACATCAACTGGCTACTAACAACACTATTTAACTTTGACTAATTAGTTCAAAGTCAACGGAGTGAATGAAACTTGCTCATTTGTAAAATTTTTAAGTACTTTTTTATTTTTCTTTTCCTTCATTTTTCTTTTTCTTTCATTTTTGCATGATTTTGAATTTAACCTTTAAATAAGATGTTGAAAAGGTTTAAAAGATGCAAAAATTTGCTTAGAAATATGTATTTTAGAAATGGAATATCACAATGATGATAAAGTATTTCTATTAATGGGTTATTTACATTGATTTTAATTGCACAAGTTGTTATGATTCTGCCCATTTGATGTTTGAAATGCACCAATTATGAGTTATTCTTGTTAATTTCAGGAGCATATTGAGTTTGGAGCTTAATGAAGGAAGTTTTGGGTGATTTTAGAGCAAAGAAAGGCAAATGGTTGAATTTTGTAGACCATTAACGACACCATATGAACACCTTGTTGTTGATGGCCGATTCCTGGACCATCAATGGCACCCTCCAGCCCATCATTTATCAAAAGACAGGGTGCCATTGAAGGCACTATATGCAAAGTATCATTAAAATCAGTGCTAGATCACAATAAAATGACATGGGATCCAGCTTCAAACCTTAAGGCAACTTGTAGAGACAATAAATAGCCTTGTTTTCATCATTCTAACAACTTATGCAACCAGACATCACCATTCTCATCATCTAGTTAAGTTTTTGTCATTTTTGTGTTGTTTTTATCAATCTTAGTTCAAATCTTTGTTTTGTGGAGCTTTCAAGTGGCAAATCTATGCGGAAAACCTCAGGGAGTGATCACTTAACTATTGTTTATATGTATCTTTCGTTTTCAACTTGTATTGACTCTCTTTTGTGATTAAATCAATGGAATCCTATGCTTTGACCATGGCTTGTGTTCTTTCGATAATATGTGAGTAATTTGATTTTGGTTGAGGGTAGGGCTGATATTAGATTGGTTAGAAGTTGTTGGATGGATTTTTGTTTGTTTGAATACTTGTTTTTCCTAATTTAGAGAGACCAATTAGATTACGGCCTTAGGTAGTTGAACATCCATAACCTTTGGAGTTTAATTTCTAGAAAACCAAGCAAGCAACCTATTTAAATCTAAGTGTAGACCAACCTTAAGGTTTTATGTGAGGATTCATAGGATTAGCAAACTTAATTTTAGGCTTCTTATGCTTAATGCCTTTTATTCTAAGTTATCTATGGACCAAATAGGTAAGTTAAGAATAAAAGAGAAAAAGAATTCCTATTAACATTATGTATGCCTTATTATAGTGAAGTAGGTCCTAAATCTATCCATCTTATTATTTTAGGTACCTAATCCAATTGAAGCCTGACACCTTAGCCATTTTTAGTCAGTTAGTCTCATTTAATTGCATTTAGTTTATAATTTTCATATTGCATATTTTATTTCTTCGATTGTTTTAATTCAATTGCAAATAAATCAAATATTAGATTTCCAAGTAATTTTTGGCATTGTTTAAGTTAATTTTCTTGCGTATTAGAATCTCTTGGGTACGATACTCGATTTTTCACCGTTTTATACTACTTGTTGACAAGGTGCGCCTGCCTTTGATTGGTCTAGAGTAGAAATTGATCTATATTTCTTTGTTTAGGCTACAACATTAACCCATATTGGTTCAAAGAAACTTACATAGAATATTTAGTATCAACCAATGGTTTTGTAAGTATAAGGCATCAATGATTTTAAATTAACTCCAGTAATGTATCATAAATCATAAACATGGTAAAAACAATTCACCAAGTTTGCTTAGACATAGAACCATATGAATAACCATCCAAAGTTAATATTAGGTGAGTTACGAGAAAATAAACATGAGATAATCCATACACTAGATCATTATAAAATAAAATATAAAGATTGATGGAACATCTTAAAGATTTTGTGGAATACAGTTCCCATTCTTAAAAAGTTTGTGAATAAATGGATGTTTTAGATCCTCTTCAGCTTATTCTTAAATAAAATCATTCATATATGAAGCAAACTTGATACGAAATTCAAAGTAAAATAAAACAAAAACTCAAATGTAAATGAAATCAAATGTAATATACCAGCACATAAACCTAAATATAGTAAATGCTAAATCAAAGTAAAAAAGAAAACAACATGGATAATAGAAATGTTGTGTTGTCTCCTAATACTTATTTCTTTAAAGTCTTTGACCTTAATACTAGATATTTCTAATCCCCCTCTTGAGTCCAAAGTCCAAGAATTATTCTTCATCTTTATGTTTATGTGGTACCTCTTTATTACTTACTTTACCTACCATTAAATTGTGTTTTTTCATTTCTTTTTCTTCTCATGTTACTCAATGGCACAAAATCTTGATATGCATCCCTCGATCAATGCTTAAAAGTTGTAATGATTATAAAAACAATATCCTTAAAAGTTTCCTTCTCTTCTTTAATGTCTTCATACTTAACAAATTTCTCAATATCCCCCGGACTTAATAATCAACCCATCTTCACTCCTAATTGAATTAACAGATTCTAGCTCCTTTAATTCCTCTTCGACGACGCTAATTAGTTCAATTTGCTCATATTTGATGAGAGAGACAACTAATTTCCCTATTTTGAGTTCCAAATTATAGCAAGAAGCTTTCAATTATTCTTGACTAGCCTTATTACTAGAAATAAATTAGCTTAAAGCCCCACATAATGCTAGTATTGACTCTTCTTCGACCTTCAATTTTTCCTGACTAACGTTATTATATATTATGAATTCATTTAAGATCTTGCATAATGCCAGTTGTGAGTCCTCATCAGCTACCAATTTTTCTTAACTGACATTACTATTAGTTATGAATTCGTTTAAGGCTAAAAATAATGCCAATCTTGGTTACCCTATGGACTATTACTATTGAAAAAAGGGCAAGGCTAGCTAAAAGTAGCACCTTTCAAAACATGAGTAGTATGGTTATTCTATCTAACTAAAGCTACAGGTATAGTTCCATTGACGTTAATGGCTTATCCAATCACCTTCCCTTTCATATTCCGACACTCCTTCATCTTTATACCACCGAAGGCCTTACTAATGATACCTTATCATTCTATAGTGTCGACTGCATGCACTTCAATTCTCCACATATAAGCTCAGCAAAAGATATTATATAAAATTAAATTTAAAAAGCAAAACAAAGAAAAGAAAAACATTTATTCTAAAAAAGATCATAATTTTATAATATAAAAAAATCCTTATTAATAATACTAAAAACTTGATGTGTTCGATCTACACTCCTAAAGTTTTTAATAAAATAAATCTTAAATCTCAAATATAATACTATTAAGATCACAAGTAGGTAAATGCAATGCACTTATATTGTAGTATAGCTAATGTGAATCCAAGTTATCATCCCACGAGAATTGTTTATAGATTACTAGTAATTTCCTTCTTTCTACTAGCTAACCTATCCAAATTGATAATTGATTGATGATTAGCTAAATTAAACTAATAACTAACTAAAATTCCAAAGCAATTTTGCTAGATTGAGATGCATTTAAGGAAGTTAGGACTTAGATTATTAGTCCTCCTAATATATGTTCATGTTCATTATTTAACTTTAATTCAATAAGATTCTCTAAATTTGATTATACTGTAGATTCCGTAAAGTGAATTATAGTTTCTCTCAAGTTATATAATTCTTATCCTCTCGATTGGTTAATAAGAAGTTCTTCTGAATCAACACCCTAATTGAAAGCGCTATTTTTTATCTATGAAACTATTGTTTTGACTAGATTATGACATACTTGATGTATAAATCTTATGTAAGTCTACCTTTAGATCTGCATAAAGGATTCATTACTTATGGATTGGTCTATTCATATAAATGATATCAGAATCTGAATACACGAAATCAAATAATTGAAATTGATCCTTACGTTCCCTTAGAAATCAAAACCAATTTCATTAATCACATAAATAAATAATAGACAAATTCTAGAAATTCAATATTGAATTAAAGGAACAACATCAAACACTAAATCTTAGGGCTCATAAACATCTAGACCCTATAAAAATTCAGTTCCTAAACATATCAAAATAAATAACAACAATTAAAAGAAATAAGGATTGGAAAGCTTATTATTATAACCCTTGAATCCTTGAATCTTCAATAACTCGGGCTTAAAATCAATCTTGATCTTTAATCCCTTAATGTTTTGATCAAATTCTCCTCCTCTAACTGCTTTAAAAATTAGAGAAAATGGTTTCGAAATGACCCTTTCTCTCTTAGTGGTGGCTCTAGGCTTCCAAAGATTAAAAAAACACTGAAAAGGACCTAGAAATCCACTTATATAGGAGAGATGCTTGACTTTCTTATATCCTAGCTCATAGCCTTGAGGTAAACTATGATTCTTACTACCTAATTTCGGTTGTGGCCCTAGTCGTGACATCTCTTCCTATCTTACTCCTTTGATCCTTGTCTTCATCTCTTTGATTTCATAACTCATCCAAATCTTAGCATCCATCAAATTGCTCATTAGGACCTAAAAAAACATATGTAATCACTATAATCATCATAGGCAAAATCTTATTCAAATTCCAATCAAATAAGCACAAAATTTATATAGAAATACCTCTCAAACCTAAGATTATAACCATGAAATTTTGCCTAAAATATGTGAAAATTGAGAGTTATCATCCATGATCAAATGGAAACAAAAGGAATAAAACTAAAAAAGTTTACACTTAAGAAATTTAGATCTAAGAACCCTCACAAAAGAAATTAGAGCTTAGTCCAACTTATTAGCTTAATGTATAGAAAGAATGACAAAAGAAAACTAAAAACCTAACTATTTAAATTTAGATTCTTTCTAACTCTCATGTTGTCCTCCTCTCTTTTTTCCTCCCAATCAAGTTTCCTTTTATAGCTTTTTATGATGGTTGCTAGGGTTTTAGAACCCTAAAACACTTCAACGACAAAATTGTTCCTTGTTTCACCTAGAATACCCTATAATCTCAAATTTTTCATATGTAAAACAACACTTCAACTTTGTTTAAAGTGCCATCTTTATACAGGATCATTATTCTACTATTTACATCTAGGAGTAAAGTAGCAATATATAGGAACATCAATGATGTTGTTTGGGACCATCCTTGTAAAATAGTGTCATATAAAAGAAACATTTTACTTACAACTTAAAAATCATCTAATTTACCCACTAACAATTCTCCTATACTGGAATTATTACTTACCCTTAAGTAATTACTCGAGACACCCACTCAAACATATTTCAACAGTAATCAATTGAGTACTTAAAAACAAACCTGTGCAACTAGCCATAGCTAATACCTACTAACTTAGTCATGATGATGACACTACTCAACACACTTGATAATCGCATAATAACACACAATATCCCTTCGTATATAACATCAGGCTTTTAAATAACTTTACATAAATCGTCATACAAACATGTTTAAGAGTATTTTGGTAGGTACATTTTATAATCCATCTTGTCTTGATCCCATTTTTTAACTTAGCAATTAACTTGAATAAGTGTGTTTTACATTCCGTCTTATTCCAATAAGGTGCATTTTATGTTTTGTCTTACCATTAAAAGACAACATATTTACTTTTTTGTTATCCCTTTTTCATTCTTTAATTTGATTTCAATTCTAAATTCTTTATTAAACACCCTAGTTCAAATTCGCATAAAATTTCATATATAATTTCCATAGAAACTTAACAATGCATACAAGAGTCAACTGAATACAAATAAATCACATAAAAATAGAAGAAAAGTTAGTAGTCAATCAACTACACTAATGATTAAAGTACACCAATTAGCAACCAACTAACCATCAAAATTCTTCTAAGTAAGACATCTAAATTAATCACTCTTATAATTTATAATCATTCAAGTATATAATTAACTAAATAAACTATCTCCATTCTATACTTAAGCTAAACATTGTTCTCATTGTCAAATAAAAAAAAAGAAGGAAAGGAAGGAAAATTCTCCAAAATTATGAGGTTGATTATACTTTAAAACTATCCATGCTAACTAGAAAAGAAAATTATTAAACCACAAAAAGAAGAGTGAAAGTTTTAAAATAATCAATGTGCAAATTGAATTTAAAATAACAGAAACCAAAATTATATAGTCCTAAAAAGATATTGCAAACCTAGATGGCTAGGTTGCCTTCATAAAAGTGCTTATTTAGATTCTTTTAGCTAGATTTTATGGTTAGAAAACCATTATTCTACTACTCTCGCAATTCTTTTCGATTTCATTATACCTAATTTGACTTACCATAAACTTATTATACTTGTCACCTTTTGTGGGATTTCTTCCCCTACCTCCTTTACCTTTCATGATGTACCTTAGGAAAAGACATTGATACACACTTTCATACCAATAATAAAAAAATGTAATATCAATAAAATCTAAGAACATAGGTACATTCTTTTCTTCCTTAAGAATTGCAACATTAATGGCCTTTTCCTTTTTTGCATTTATTTCATTTTTTAGCTCCTTTCCACTTCTAATTGTACTTTCCTTCTCTTGCTCCCTTATGTTCACTTCTGTAGTTCTAGGCAATCTCCTTTGACGTGGTTCTCTAATTAATTTAACTAGCTACCTAATATGTGTCACCATTTTGTGAATGGAAGCTTTATACTTTTAAATCATGCATTGAACATAAGTATTAATTAAATTATTAGCTCTTTCAAGCTCGACTTCTCTTCTTACTTCTATGGGTAATAACCTTGTAGAGGTAGCTAGAAGTAAGCTTGATTATTCCAAAAGAAATAACCTAAGTTGTAGGTATTTGCCATAATAGTTACTGTAGGCCATCCTACCCTCCCCTTATCATTGATTATAACTGCTCTTGTTGACATGCTCAAACTATCAATATTCTTACTTAAAACCTCGAATAAAGCTTTTAACATTGCTAAAAAATCCATTTGGTGAATATATGGTAAATTAATCACTCCTTTATAGTTAAGTTGTAAAGGGTAATCATGCTTGGTAATTTAGTTTAATACCTATTGTCATAGAGAGACAATCAAGTGCATAAACTAAAACCTAAATAAAATATATCCTCAACAAATGCACCAAAGACTTGTTATTCATTTTCTTAATCTATGACTTAAAGGCAAATACACTCCATCAACAAGTAATATAGGACAGTTAGTGAGTATTGTCCTTATAAAGATCTACTATAAGTACTGAGTCACTCAATGTTAAATTATCCATAAAATTTTCATTAACTAAATGATAAAAGCTAAAGAAAAAATAATTAAACAAATAAGACTTCAACTTAAACACTTGTTAATGAAACAAGAATTTTCCTAATAACAATTCTACTAAGGCTTTAGACTTTAATAGGTTAATCAAATTTAAAGAGTTAATTATTCAATAGATTTAAGATAACTTCACTTAAATAAGGTACAACCAATGGCTATAGTGATACCTTTTCTTTTTTAATTCTAATCTATTTCCTTGGTTTACAAACAAATTGAAATAACATGTGTAAAACTCAGCAATAAGTTTAAACCTAAGAACTTTAATGTAAGAAGCCTCACAAAAGCTATTAAAGCTTAGTCCACATTTAATCTAGTTATGTTACCTAATTAACTTTCCAATAATTAATAGCTAATGGTCACAATTTCCTTGACTATTTATCAATCTAACATAGGTGATAAGGATGAAAATGATAAATCAAACTCTTCATTAGATAAAAATCTTCCAACTATATGGTCATAACTCAGCTACTATCCTAACCTCCTCTAAAACAAATTAAACACAAATTTAACCATGAAATTAAGACAGAAATAGAAAATAAATTCATTAATAAGAATAAACATTCAATATAAAAGAAAAAAGAAAGAGTTAAAGATGATATAATTAAGAATAGACATCCCAATTACACCCTTGCTCTTCCATCCGCTTTGAGCACTCTTTAAGAACTCTAACTCACTAAATTAATGTATAGAAAGATCATCAAATGAAAACTAAAAACCTAAGTACTTTAACTTGGAACCTCTCTAGCTCTCACATAGGCCTCATCTTTTTTTTTCTCCCAATTAAGTTTCCTTTTATAACTTTTTATAGTGGTTGCTAAGATTTCAAAAACTTAAAACACTCCATAGGAAAATTATTCCTTTTTTCACCTAGAACACTCTCTAATATCAAAGTTTCCAAACATAAAAAGCACTTGCTTTAGGTAAAATGACACCATTTTTTCAAGACATTGTTCTACTGTTGCATTTAGGAGAAAAACATCAATATATACAAACATTAATAATGACCACCATTACACTTCTGAATTTTCCCTTGAGCAAAATAACACTTCTTAAAGAGTATAACTACGTTTCTTAAAAGAATTTTTTTATTATTTTCCAATTTCACTAAAAAATTTTCCTTTTATACATTAGGATCCTTAAATCCAAAATAAACTTGACATTTAATAAAAGAAATCATGAATGGAGAAAGTTTCATCTAATAATAGGTAAAAACATCAAATAATACAATATAAAAAGCATTTAATTTATCCATTATGAAGAAGTTGCTATTACTACTTCAAAGAGAATAGTTACAACTTTAAACTTACATCTTACTTCAAAAACATACTTAATTTTACATTTTATTTAGTAAGCTGATATCATTATGGTATATAATTTGTATACCATCAAAATTCCTTGTATACATTCAATTAGAAATTGATTTTTATGACTTCTCTACAAAAAAATAAAACCATTGTAAGTCTTTGCAATGCTTGCTTTTCTATAATGTATGCTTCTGAAGGATATTCTTTATTCTAGATATAATTATTTATGTTATAATCTTAGAGATTGCCAATAAATTTAGCTTTCACTATTAAACATTTTATTTCATCTTTTTTCTTCTTCTTTAACTTAAAAAGGTTATAGTTCCACTTATTTAGTGACTTTTTTTTCATGAAAACCAATGTTACTAATGCTTTAGCTAGCTGGTTCTTATCGCTACTTAAATTGAATAATTCTATAAGCCCTATGACACCCAAGATGGGATATGAATTGGGTGTTTAAAATTTTCTTTCTAACTTAAACAATCTAAACAACTTAGGTTAATTTTAATTATATGCAATCTCTAAACCAAAATTCAACCTTAATGGAATGTTATGCTTATACTAATATTAATCAAATTCAATCAATATTAAATAAACACAATAAGAATAAACTTAAAGAGATAAGGAAAGAGATGGACTTTAAGATTTATAGAGATTCTCCTACCCTAGAGATAGACTACATCCTCTCTTCAACTACTTGTTGGAAATTCCCTAAAAACTAATCTTACTTTAATGGGGTGAAGAGTACCCTTACAACAATCTTATTTACAAGGTTAGGAGGAACCTCTACAATCTTACTTTAAGGTTGAAGAGTAACCTAACAATCTTGTTCACAAGAGTTGAGAGGAATCTATACAACAATCTTGAATTATAAGGGTCAAGAGGAATCCCATACAATCTTACTTAATAATGGGTGAAGAGTAACCCTTTATAACACAACCAAAATATATAACTTCTGTTCCATAAAACAAACCTCAAAATTAGGCTACCAAAGCCTAAACTCAAGCTTATATATCTTATAAAAAAACTTGATTAGAATCAAATCAAGATAAGGGCTCAAATGCAAATAATATATGCTTATGCCTTATGCATTCTCTAATGCTCATACATGGAATAAATCAATCCAAATCACATTCAACAATCAAACCAATTAAAATCTTGTTTAACATAGGTCAAGAGAAAACTTTCAAAACTATTTTTAATGGAAAATAGGAGACTTAAACACAATCACCAATCAACAAAATCAAATCCCCAAAATTAATTAACCATAACATAACTTTTATGATGTTTTAATGAATCACATGCAATAAAATTAATTCTGCAACTTCTAGAGGAAAATAAAAATTATGAAAAGTCTCCTAAGACATCCATATATCACAAAAAATCAAATTTAAGGGAAAAAAACGTGATTATGGCATCATATATTTAGATTTAAACAATATGAACACAATCTATCAGAAAAGTGCAGTGTTTCGGTTTTAGCTTTGAAATAAACGATTCTAACCTATTAAATGTCGCACAATAAACAAAATAAACCTATTGGAACCTTAATCGATCCCTTAGGAATAGATATTACTAATAAAAATGAATTTAAGGCCTTAAAAAAATCTTTAATAAAAAAACAAACCATGAATATGCAAATTTGTCAAAATATGAGTTGTTAATGTTTCAGCCTTATAAATAAACGATTATAATCTTCTAAGATCATGAAAATAGGTTAGACAACATCTTTAAAGATAGAATAACATAGTTACAATATATTTAAGCAATTTTGAAACACAAAAGTTGGATTTAAATAGACAAAGATAAGTATAAATTATGAAACATCCAAATCTAGATAAATTTGTTGAATAAGGTTTTGAACGCTTGTAAATAACGAAGTATTCACTCTAAAATTTAAATGCAAGCTTTGTGGAAGTCTTCTATGCATTAAAAAAACTGGAAACAACAAGTTCACATATCCAAAATTTGATTTAGATAGCTAATCACGTGATTAAAGCAAGAACACCCTAAATAGAGATAGTTTTGATATGTCTGGAAAATTAAACTCAAAACAAATGAAATAACCTTCAAAAAATTTGAAAAAATGATCAAAAAAATTCTAGAACACTTAAATAAATAGAAACATATCAATTTCAGACACCTAGAAATGAATTAAGATAGTGAGAGAGGAGTTTGAACCAAGAACATCAAGAATAGCAAAACTATTCTAGAGTTTTTTGATCTTATAAACTTGTTTCTTGAGCATTAGAGAGTGATGAAAGTGTTTTTAAAAGAAATAAATAGGGATTGGAAGGTTTAGAGCCTTGGGAGATAGAACTAGTCATTTAGGAGATAAAAAGACATAAATACCCCAAAACCCTAAACTACCCATTAGAAACAGCTTTGAGTAATATGTAAAATTGAGCTTAAACTAACAATATAAGAGTTTAGTAATTGAAACAAAAATGCTAGCACACTCTTGATACCTTAAGCAAAAAGAAAGTAACAAATGTATAAAAATGAAAATGGATTTAAGTGTTAATAATTAAATAACACAGAGGATAATGGAAAACAAAGATAACTTTGAGTAATCTGAGTTCTTGGAGCTTCGGTAAAAGTTTTAATTGCTTAAAAAATTGAAGTAAAAACTCTAGTTCTCTGTTGAGACCTTAACAAAAATTTGTAAGATGATTTTAAAGCAATAAAAAAAATTTGAGCACTGAAAAATTAGACTGAATGATGATAACTCAAATCTAGAAAGATTTGAGTTGTGTCAACAAATGAGCTAAAACCAAATGAATTTCAACTGTAAAATTACAAACAAATGACCAAAACAATTCTTAACTATCCAAACATTTTCCTAATATTAATTAAGACTTTAATCAGGATTTAAAACATATATCAAGGTTTTTCTTAACATGAAAAAAAACTTTCAATTGATTCAAATATAAGAATTAGCCTTGATTAAGAAAATTTTTTATTCTTAAACATTCTTTAAAACTTTTTAAACCTTTCCTAAACTACCATAAACTAAAATTAACATCATCAATAGATTCAAGCAATATTTCAACTCACTTAAACTTATCAAGAAGCATACATTAATACAATTAATCACATTACCTATTGATTATGCAATTTTGTGTTAATGAAACATTATAAGACAATTCCTAACAAATTAGTTCCATTTTCAATTCAATTAATCACTAAAACCAAAATTGAAATCTTATATGCAAATGTTCATGTAAATGTGAGAGTCTTTTCAAGCATTGATAAAGATCAAGTTTATGAAACTTACATTATAAGACACTTTCCTAAACCTATATAAACTTGATCTTCTTTCTTGATCTTTAATCTTGATCATTCAAAGCTTGCTCTTCGTATTCTTCACTTGAATCACCAATCTCAAGCTCTAACAACTTGAACATCTTGTATTTTCCTATTTTAAGTAAACATCAAAACTCAACCATTAGTAACAATAATGTTTTGTTATCATCAAAACACATGATTAGAACCTTCTTAGTTCAACAAATTTAATTTTGACTTTAGTGAGTGAGATATTTATGATAATGAATGAACTTTATGTCCCTATCTTCCCATTCTCCTTTCACTTTATAAATGATAAATGTCAAAATCACCATATACCATAAACTTTTTTATCTTCATCTATATGATTGCTTGGATACCACATATGCATGCTTTATACTCATTTATAATCATTAAGGCATTCAAACTTTAATTTAATTGTTATAGGAAAAAAAAATTTCTTACGAATTGATTTAACATGACTATTACACCATTGTCTACAATATTGATCGCATCATCAATGTGATTTCACATTTCAACTTTTTTATCCTTTCCTTCTTTTACTTAAATGGTTATCACATTCTCATCAATAAATTTAAATTTCTCATCCTCATGTGCATTAATAATAGGATTTTTAGTTAAGAAATCAATTATCACATTTTCTTTGATCAACTTCTAAGTTGTGAAAATGATATCAATTTTATAAAATAAATCTTGTAATTTGTGATTAAATTGAAATAAAATGTCTTAAGAAGATATATTAATGTGAATTTTAAAGTGATAAAATGTGAAATAAAAGTTGTACTGCCTTAAAAGTACATATAAGAGTGTAGCAAGTAAATTAAACAAAAAATGTATTTAAAATTCAAACTTATTCAAATTCTCATGTAAATATCAAATAGCTTTCTCTTTTCTAATAGTTTCATCATCTTTAGCCAAGATTGCTTTTGTACTGCAAAATTAAAAGATAATTCTTTACTTGACACCTAAGTGGTTTTGAAAATACTATTTATTCTTATCAAAAGCTCTTTAGTATTCTTTAGTCCAATCTATCTTATTCGTTTTATGAAAAATAGAAGAGTGAATCATAAGTGGGAGTTAGTTGAGATGTAAAACGAGCTATAGAATTAATTCAACTTTGAAAACCTTGCATTTTATTTTATATTTAAGGAGGTGGGATGTGCTAAATGGCTTTTACTTTGTTTGGTACTTTTTACCAAAAGTAAACTTAGGTAATTTAAATTTCAATTGATACTTCCTAATTCCTTAAACAACTTCCTTAAGTTTGCTACATGACTTTCTTCAATTTTGGACTTAACTATAATATCGTTGACATGCACCTCCATCTCCTTATGCATCATATAAAGGAAAAGTGTCACCATTGCTCTCTAATATGTTACCTACACATATTTAAGTATGAATTGAACACTTTGTGGAAAAAATGCCTCATTACTTGATGAATGTTGTTTTCTTCTTACTTTTTTCATTCATGTTAATCTTATTATAGCTTGAAAATCTATCCATGAACAAAAAATAAACATACTGATTGCATCGTTTACTAATGAACTAATATGGGGTAAAAATAAATAATTTGTTAGACTTAATCTTTTTAGATCGTGATAATCTACACAGGTTTGTATCTTCCCATCCTTCTTATAAACTAAGACTATATTTTCTATTTAGTTAAGGTAATGAATAATATATAGGAACCTAAGAAAAAAAATTTCTCTTTGACCTCTTCTTTGAATTTTAAGAGTACATGGAGTCTCATTTGCTTTAATTTTTATTTGACTAGTCAACACTAAACTCTGAAAAGTGTTATGTTTGACAATTAAAGGATTCAAACTAAGTAAGTCTTAGATCCATTAAAAACGTCAAGGTATTCTTTTAAGTGATAAATCAATTGATATTTCTCATTCATTTCTATGAGTATTTTAACTTCTCAATTTTCCTACTTTGATTAGAGATTCAATAATTCAATTACATTTTTATTTATCTTAGTATTAAAATCATTAATATTGACTAGCCTCTTATTTTTTTTAGGAAGTTCATTGTCATGGTCACAGTCATTATCTTAAAAATTATCACCATCTATGTTTAGTTTCCTTTCAAAGTCAATAGACCAATGATGAAAATATATAATTTCTTTATTAACTAGATCATAAGGTCTATAATAGTTAAAGGTTAAATGATACTAGTACATATTTGGAATTTTTATAAGATTAAGGTGACAATTTCAATTAATGATACAAGATGTAGTAGACTAAAATATAAGATTCATCCTTGTTAAGATAATAAGATGATGGTATTCATTCATAAGATAAAATATGAGATTCATCAATATGGTAATATAATAAGATGATAATATTCATTCACAATATAAACCTATAATATAAGACCAAAGTTCATCTATAAGGTAAGGATAAATTTGAGATTCATCCACAAAGCAAAAATGTAATAAAAAAAGTATCTATGATCTCAAATATCATTCATTCAAATTAATGATTTTGTCACACATGTTATTCATTGATACAGTAATAACATTGAAAAATTAATAAGAACTTTTTCAAATTATTTATGGTAATAAATGATCTAATATATATTTATAACACCTATGCCTTAAATCATATAATAAGTGTAGGAAAATGGTAGTAAAAGGAGTCTAGATTACTTAAAGGTAAGGGAAAATACGTGCAAGTTTAGTGATTAGTGGCTAGATTTTATATTACCATTAATAACATTAATGGTTTGTGAAGTCATTCTCAAGATTATTAGGGTTTTCTCCACATTAATAAATTAGTTCCATGCTCTCTTTCCCTTATTTGTTTACTCATTATATTTGGTAATTATGAATGTTTTTGTATGCTTGAATTTATTGAATATCAATTTATGTTTCGATTATGGCTCATATGATTGAAATTATTATCATTATAACATTGTATTCATATAATCATATTAAATATTTCACATAATTTCTCAAAACATTAAGTAAATAGTAGACACCTACTGCAACCCACTCTTGGGTGTCATATGGGGACTAACCATTTGTATTAGAGCAGTTGTATTCATTTTTTAAGAAATTTTTATTAACTATCAAAATAGTACATTTTAAACCCCTTTTTAGCTAAATAATCCAAAACACATATAAATTATCATTTTTTATGGGGAAAATTATTTTTTTGTAAATGATTGTTCTTTAAATTTTTGTAGAGAATAAACCTTATAGAATAATGAAATTCTTGGTGATATATAAAGCAAGGACTAAGGGGGGGCAGAGGAAAAAAAGTTAGTGGTACAATAAGAATAAAAAATAGTGGCAAAGTAATGTCTGCCTTATTTTCTACTTTAAATAAGATAAAAATTCAATAAAGAGTTTACATATGAGGTAATCCATGAAATTTGGCATACTATAATAATCAAATACTGGGGCACTAGTCAAGTGTAAAAGAACAACATGAGCATGAAAATTCATTAACATTAATTGTTTCACACGAATGAATCAATATCTAACTTAGATACTCACTCTATTTATATCATTAATCCTCTTCAAATTCTTGGTAACACTAACCTTGAGTTGGGGAGAAAGTTACTTAGGCCTTTACAAAATGCTTAGGAGATAAAGATAGCATCTATGCAAAAAGCAAATGTTTAAGTACTTTTCCATTGGAAGATATAGTAAGATCACTCTTCATTTATGAAATATGATAAACCAAAATATACGAATAGTAAGTAGCTCTAATAAGGAGCTAAAATTGATGAGGTCGTTGATCTTAATTTGCATCTAAAAGGGTGGGTGAAATGGGTTCTTTAAAATTTCTAAGTTAATGGCACCTAATTTCATGCTGAAGCTTTGTAAAAAAAATTTGAATAAGTAATATAAATAATATGAAACAACATAGAACTTGAAAATAGAAGAGTAAGGATAAGAAGGTGCAAACCATATTTATAATAGTTTAATGCCAACCTTTTCACCTATGTATAGTCCCTAATACCTTCTTTTGTATTTCACTATCTCAATGATCAAATGTACTAATTTTGATCCCTTTTTCAAGGCTTTAGGGTAACTTTCACAATTTCTTAATTTACAATGTCATAACCCCTCAAGAATACACTTGAAAAATGTTTCACTTAACTCATAAAGTTTCTAGGAAGGGCTTTAATATGGTTTAAGTTATACATATTTTTTTGTTTTTTTTGGATCACCTAAAGCTTAGGTTTGATTTGAGCCTAAATATTTTAATTGTTGAATTTGATAATACTCTTATGATAGTGTACCAAAAATGATTGTTAGGTATCAATTATGATTATTGGAAAAAATTGGACAATTCGTTAGATCTAAGGGCAGAAGAAAGGATGGAAAACAGTGAAAATCATGGGAATTTTAAGTTATAGACAGTGTGTTTTGATAATTGTGTTTTTGTATGTGTTTTTCTAACTGTTTTGCATGTATTTATTGCACAATAGGTTGTTTTTATTGTGTCTTAATATTTGTTTTGTGTGTTTTTGTTTAGTATAATTTTAATTATTGTTTTGGTTATGTTTAGTATTAATTTGGAGTAAGTTTTGTTTATTTAAGTGTTTTTATTTGTGTTTTATGTTATTATTATTATTTAATTATTAATGTTGGGTTAGAATTAATTTTTATTGGTGTATTTATTTATTGTGTAGGTAATTTAAAATTTTGTTTTTAAAAAATTAAATTTGAGAAAAAAGAACAGAAAAAAACAGTCAGCAGCCCTGCCCAGAAGAAAAAGCCCAGCAGCTGCAGAAGCCCAGGCACCAGCTTCCCCTGTCCAGCCCGCCTGTTCTCCAAGTAGCCAGCCTTCCCAAGCCCTAGGCCAGGCCCAGCAACACGCGCCCATCACCTGTCCAACCAGCGAGACACGCCCGGCCCGCACCAGCGCCCGACCCGCTCGTCCTCTGGCCCTGCGCGAGCCCAGCGCGCCAAGCCCGCCTCACCAGGCCGCCTACTGCGCGAAGCCTGCGCGCGTCCAGTCCTCTCCCGCCTAGGCCGAGTCTTTTCCAGCCCATCTCCCACCAGAATCAGACCCACCAGCAAGCCTCTCCTCCAGTCTAAGACGCACAGGCTAATCCAGCAGACCCAGATCAGCTCCTGCTGGGCCAGTTCTCCTTTGCAAGACCCAGCAGCCCTACAGCAGCAAACCTAATTAATTGGGATAGAAAAGATCAGAAAAAAGAAGAAAAAAAGCAGAGGAGGAACAGCAGATAGAGCATATGCGGACAGCAACGATGACAGACAGAAAGGGCAGAGAAAAAAGAGAGGAAGCGTCGGACAAGAAATTAGAGCAGAAGCAACAAAGGGGTCAGACAGCAAGAAGGAGGGTAGGGAATTAATTCAAAAAAGGAGGGAGGCGCAAGACAATTGAGGATTTTTGAAGAAGTTGCAACAAAAAAATCAGATAGAGTAATGCAGCTCTGGGATCGGAAGAAGCATTAGGAGACAAGTTTCAAGCAAGCCAAACAAGTTCATCAAGTTTTTGTTTTTGTTTTTTTTATTTTAAGATTTATTTTTATTTCAGATTTATTTTATTTTATTTTATTTTATTTTGCTTTTATTTTATTATTTTTGTTATAAATATGAACTTGATGGAATTTATTTTTATTATTATGTGTGGCTAAAATATTTTTA
>JAOXYD010227894.1:0-18250 GCA_028565735.1 Pinacopodium congolense
AGGAGTACTGGGCGTCCGGCGAGGGCTAACTCTGGTCGTGTTAGACTTTAAAGGCTAGTTTTGAAGAATCGAACTTAACAACTTTTTAACCTCTTAAATGGTTAGTTTTTGTTTTTAATGACTCCAAACCTATCCCAATACTATGTCCTTCCTAAATAGATTTAACAAGTTTAGATTCCCTAGAAACAACATTAGAAAAATCAATCACTCAATTATTCAAAGCCTTCCAATTGCATTGTTAAGGAGTAATCTTGTGAACCGAGAGGTTACAATTTAACTTTTAGGTAGTTTAATTGGAATTAATTGATTAGATCTCAAGAGAGGGTAATCAACTATTAAATATCTAGGATCAAATACAATTAAATCAATAAGATGAAAGGAAGACAAAAAGGATATAATAACCCTTAAATCTCCACTATTGAGTATCTTCTTTATTTTGCCTTCTTTTTCAGTTTAATTTATTGAGTTTATTAATTTAGTTTAATTTTCAATTTCTAGAACTTTTTTATCTTAAAAATGCAATTCGGATTGTTAGGTGACTAGAATCAATCCTCATGGGATCGATATAAGTTATATTATAAGTTACAACTTGTATATTTACAATGTAGCTAAAACTAGCAAACAAGTTTTTAGTGCCGTTGTTGAGGATTTTTTTTTAGTATCTTGTTCGATTTGGATTATTTTGAATTAAGGATTTTTTATACTTTTCTTATGTGATTTCAGATGCATGAACACAAGAGTGATGAGAAGTTCGAGTAAGTTAGGGGACGTTGAATTTTTAGACATCACCAAGCACAAAAGAGAACTTCAAAGAGTAAAGTGTCAAGAAGGAATTGAAAAAACAATGGCAAAAGAAAGAAATCTAGAAGAGCATCAGACAACTCTCATGGAATTTATGAGACCTTATTTTAACGCCAACTAAGAAGGTATTAAAAAACCACTAATATAGGCCAATAATTTTGAGATTAAGATGGAATTTTTAAACATATTGCGAATGACTGTACAATTTTACGGGTTGGCTAATGAAGATTTGAATGTTCACCTAGCCAACTTTTTAAAAATCTGCGATACATTTAGATACAATGGGTTATCAAAAGACACTGCAAGGATGATGCTATTCCCATTTACTTTGAAGGACCAAGATAAGGCTTTGTTAAATTCTCTAAATCCTGATAACGTCAATACGTGGGATTAGCTAGCACAGGCTTTTCTAGCCAAGTACTTTACATTAATGAATACCACTAGAATTATTAAGAAGATAACTAATTTCCAACAGAGCGAAGGTGAGTTTTTATATGAAACATGGGAGAGGTTCAAGGAGCTTTAAAGGAGTTGCCGCCACCATAATCTACCAAGGGAATTTCTATTACAAAATTTTTATAACAGAGTCACCACAGAGACTCGAGGTACGATAGATATAGTAGTTGGGGGATCTCTGATGCAAAAGACAATAGATGCAGCTCATAAACCTATTAGAAGAGATGGCAAATAACATTTTCTTTTAAAGTATAGAAAGGAGTAGACAACCATCTCCTAAGGAATAGAAGGTTGTTCTTGACATAGATTTAGTGACTGCCTTACAAGCTCAGATGTCGACATTGGCCAAATAATTGAATAGCTTGCAAGCTACTTCATCTCAATCATTGAAAGTAGTACAAAATAGGTTTGAATTTTGTGGTAAAGAGAGTCATGTAACTACGTATTACGTCTTAATTTCCAGTAGTGAGATAGAATAGGTGAACTACATGGGAGCATCATAAGGGATGTTAGGTAATAGTCCCTACTTTTGTATTTATAATCTAGGGTAGAAAAACTACCTAAACATTTCTTTGACTAACAATGCAGGTAGTAATATGGGAGTATAAGGGCCATCAAGCTATCAATAAGATAAGCTTGGAGCACTGGAATAAAAAATGGACTAGCTCCTGGACGTGCTCATCTCAAGAAAAGAAGAGATCTAGAAGAGGATGGAAGCAAAATTCGATCAAATTGTAAGGAATCACGCCTTTTTCATTCATAATTTAGAGGTTCAAGCTGGGCAGCTAGCGAATACATTATCTATGAGAAGTTTTGGGAGTCTTCCCACCAATACAGAGTCAAATCCAAGGGAGTAGCTAAAGGCTATCAAAGTTATAACAGGAAAATAACTAGAGGAGACATTAGAGAGGATCAAAAGCTCCAAAGAGGAAAGCTAAGAGAAAGAATAAGAAAAGGAGGAGGAGAAGACTTATGTGCCATGATAGGGGTCAAATTGATATAGTTTTAATGGATAATTTGTTGAATTATGACCTTTAACTCAGTGTTTAATTGTTAAATTAATATCTTATTATGTTTGATTTGCGGAATGGAGCTTAATGATGAAGATTGGAGCAAAAAAATCAAGAAAACCTCTTTGTTCTGCCCCTTAATGGCCCCTTGAGAGGGTGTCATTGACTGAAGAATAGGGGATCGTTTAAGGGTGCTACATTCGACCCTTAACGACACCCTGAGAGGGTGCCGTTGTAGGACGGTGGGGTACCATTGTATATAAAGTCAACAATTTTAGCTCCAAATCTTGAAGATTTCAAACCTGGCGTGTCTCCAATTAATTCCATTGTTTGCTAGCACATGTGGAAGGTTAACGTTGTCTGTATAGACCAAAGAAAACACGGGAAACACGTAGACAGTTACAGGAATTTAGATTAAACTTAGATAAAGAAGCTCTTGCTTCTCTCTTATTTTCTCTTTGATAGTTTAAGTTTCAAACACTTGTATTTCGAGTTTCTGATTGTATTTTGAGTTTTTGTTTGTTGGAGATTGAAGCTAAGACATATATCTGAGTTTCTAAATCATCAAAGGGGATTTTCTAACTCAGATTATTCATTATATTCTCCTATTTTTCAGATTAATCATAGTTTATGTTCTTATGTGCATATCCTTGAATGTTCTTTGATTTTCTTGCTAGATCTTATGGATTCAGGAGTTGTGGTAGTGTCCAGGTCAAGTGAAGGAGTACAAAACTTGTCCAGAAGCTTTCTAAATACGTTGTGTAACTTCTAAAGTACTTTATTCAGCTCATATTTGTAAATTTATTAAAATTATGTGGTTTAAGATGCATATCTTGGATTTTTTTATTCAAATGTGTGGCTAATCGTTTCTGTTGCTATGGATTGATGTTTTGATGTTTTGAAAGAGTTTGTATCCATGTTTAAATGTCTGTATTTTGCTTATTGAAGATCCGAAAGAACCAATTTTATACTGGCTACTTAAGATTAGTGTTTAAGATAGTTCAAGCATGAGAAATCATCTTAAATTGTTTGAAAAATTAATAAGTAACACGAATTAATCCTTGCATGACCAAACCTGGATTTTTTTGTGAAATTTGGTGTTCTGGAATTAATTTTTCAGAACTCACCTTCTTGAAATTAAAGCCCATTTACTTGATTTTAAAGCATAACCAATCTTTAGACAAGATTAAATAGAGAAAAAGCAAAGTCTTAACCATAGCTTTGTTTTGATTTTGTTAAGGATTTTAATCAGACTTTAAACTTGTTTTAAAACTCAATTAAATCATAAATCATCTAATCCGTAGCTAATTTACACATTTGATAATTTTTTGAATTTTTTAAAAGCAATAAAAAATTGTTTTTGAAGTGTTTAAGCCAAAGCAGTCAATTTTAAGCCTTTTCCAATTTTTAATCAATTTCTTTAGATTTTTCCTAAGTAATTGTAATCCGATCAACCTAGTAATTAAGTAACTTTATCCCCGTGGGTTCGACACTCGGAGTCTGAAATATTACTCCACTTTATTGCTTTTGGGATAAGTGCACTTGCCTTAAAAGTCCGTTGGTTTTTAAAGTAAATTCATTTCAAAATCACCTGTCATTTTAAAGTCACCTAACCAGCGCAACATGCCACCACCACTGTATAATCCTGATATTCCTTTTCCGCAAATGCTTGAGAAGAACCAAATGGATGTGCAATTCGCCAAGTTTTTTGATAAACTATAAAGGATGCAAACTAACTTGGCATTTATGGAAGCACTATAGAACATACCTAAGTACTCCAAGTTTCTCAAGGATATCTTATCAAACAAGAGGACTTGGGAAGACAATCAAATGGTTTCTTTAATAGGGAGCTATAGCTCTGTCATCATTAGTCATATACCATCCAAGTTACAAGATCTAGGGAGTCTCATTATACCTTGTGTCATTGGTAACTTGAAATTTTCTAAGTGCCTAGAAGATTTAGGAGCAAGTATCAATCTTATGCCTTTGTCAATTTTCAAGAAATTGGAGTTAAGAGGCATCAAGCTAACATCCATGCTTATAAAGTTGGCATATCAATCCATCAAGAAGCCAGTTGGTGTGGTAGAAGATGTTCCTATTAGGGTGGACAAATTCTTCATTCCAGTAAACTTTTTGGTAAATGATTTTGAGGAAGACGGGAATTGTCCATTGCTTTTAGGGAGACCATTTATGAACACCGGAAGAGTACTAATTGATGTACATGAAGGGAAACTAATGCTAAAGATTAGGGATGAACAATTGGAATTTAGCATGAGTAATGCCTTCAAATATTTAGTGAAAGGAAGGGGTTGCATGAAAATAGATGTGGTGGAAAAGGATGTGAAGGACCAAGAAGCAAATTGTGTGGAAGAAGTTAGGATTCAAGCCATTGAAGAAGTTGAAAAGGACCAAGATTAGGTGCGAGACCAACCTAAGAACTTTTAATACGAATAAAGGCTTATGTTCCATTCTTCCTGGTGAAACCACCTATACTCACATTGCACTCTTTACTTCCATGCTTGAAACATGCTCCCTTAAATAAGAATAAACCACAAACCATTATCATTCTTATAAAAAGGACTTTGCAACAAGTAGAAAAGGTAGTTAAGGTGAGAAAGAAGAAGATCAGAATAAGGTAGAAGTTGATTCCAAGTAAACTCAAGTCTCAGTAGAGCGAACCATTTCAAGTTACTTCAGATTATAAGCATGAGGCTCTTGAGTTGGAAAGCTTTGAAAGAAAAACATTCAAGATGAATAGACATCATGACAAGTTATACCTTTGAGAATTTCCACTGAAAGCAAGGGCTGCATTCTCTTTCTCTTCTCTTATTTCTTAAAGTTAAACTGAGTATGGTCAAGCTAAAGACCCTAAATTAACATATTTTTATTCATAATTAGTTTAATTTTTAATTATTGTGTTTAATTGTGGTCTTGGCTTTATATGTATAAATATATTTTACAAGAATATAAAGTTTATGATAAAAATTTTCAAAATTTTATTAGTTTTTGTTACAAAAGTTTCTATAATAAAACAAAATTTTAATAAAAATTAAAAAAATTAAAAATTTTAATTGGAAAGATGAAAAAATTAAAAATATTTGCTATAGAGACTAAGGACTTTGAAATTAGAAAGGCTAGGTCGCTAGTGACCTTACCATTTTAGGTTTTTTTTATTTTTTTTTATTTTTTTTACTTAAAGGGACATTTTTCTTTTTCTTTTCTAATGTCTTTTTAATTATAATTTTACTTTTTATTATAATAATTTTTACCTTTTATTTTTTCTTGTGTTTTTATTTTATTTTTTATTATATTATATTATTATTATTATTATTTAACATTAAAATGAAAAGAATGGAAAAATAATAAATTAAAAAAAATAAATAATAAAATAAAAATTTTAAAGAAATAAGATAAAAATACAAAAAATTAATAATAAGTAATTTTTTAATTATTATTATTATTTTGTATTTTTTCTTTTTATCTTACTTTTTTATTTTAATTTTGATTTTTATTTAATTTTGATTTTTCCCTTTTGTATTATTTTTTCCATTCTTTTTATTTTAATTTTACTTTTTATTCTTTTAATTTTAATTTTTTTTACAACCCTATTTTTTTTAAAAACTCTCCTCTCACCAGTTGCACCCCTCTGCTCCTCTCCTCTCCTCTCTATTTTATTTATTTTGTTTTTATTCATTTTTTTAATATTATGCACTTAGTTATGATTTTGTTAAGTTTTTGAGTTGTGATTTTGTTAAGTTTTTGTGATGGTTATTGTGTTTTCTTTTGATCTTTAAGTTATATTTGATTGTTGCTTTTTAGGATTTTTAGATGCTATAAAATCAAATACAAGCTTGGGTTTATATCTTGTGATTGTAGGCTTGGTGGATGGAACCAATGTATATTCCCTTTCTCCAAAGACTTCAGGTCATATGGAATGGAATCAACTCTATCAAGTCATGCCTACATATGGACTTCAATTCTCAGGGGAGTTTTGATCTTTTCCTTCTTTTAAATTTTGCGTACATTATTTGTTTTGATCCTACAAATTGAGGACAATTTGAGTTTAAGTGTGGTGAAGGAATTTGGTTTCATTTTTTTTAAATTCATTATAGAAACGTGGTCATGCATTTCAAAATATAGCTTAAATATGTCAATGGTTTGAGATTTATAGGCATAATGCTCCAATTAAGTGTGGGGAAGTAAAACTTTCAGTATTGTTTGCATTTTGCACGGCATTTGCACTTAGGGTATTGTGAAGTGTGTCATACCATGAAATTATATCATTGTTGTTGGAATAAGATTGAGTTGTATGTTTTAAAATTAAATTAGGTCGTTTGAGTGGAAGGTGAACTATACTGATTAATTGAAGTAGTTAGTTGCATAAACTTGGTCTGAAATTGATACTTGAGTGATTAGATAATGATTGGAAGCATGATGGATTTTCATATGAGCCTATACGAGGAATTGAGTCTATATGACACCCCTCAAAATTCATTTCATTTTCTTTGATATGTGTGATAGTCCTCTAAGGGGACTACCTTGAGAACTTACTCTGAACCAGTTTGAGACTACTAGAAGCAAGTTATATGGAAAGGATTAAGGCCTTCTTTACTTTTAACATTAACCTTGGCTTAAATGACCCACCTGATTCATTATCCCTTATAACCCACTTTGAGCCTTTAACTGTTTTGTTTCTTAAAGTAGACACCTTATATTAAAAACCTGAAAACCCCATTAACCTTAACCAAACACAAGTCTAATGAAGTGCTAAGTGAGCATTAGTTTAGGACTTTTTGTTTACATTTTATGCTGAGATGATCCAAAAGGTACTTCTACTCATGCTTTACATTATATACATTTGCTGCTATTGTTTCTTTATTATTGAAAAAAATAAAAAAAAATTGAAGAAAAACAAAAAAATAAGAAGAAAAGAATCAAATATAGTTGCAATAAGTATTAATGAGTAGTTATTAACATACATATCTAAGAAGTTATATTTGGTTTTCCCATTACACTTAGTACTTTATGAAAACTTGTGAGAATCCCTTTAAACTTTTTGACTCACCTTAAGCCAATCCCCATTACAACCATGAATAAAAGTCCTTTTGATCCATGACAGCATGTAATCTATGTACAAGAAAATTAGTGAATGTTCAAGCATATGGTGTTGTGGTCTCCTAAAGGGTGCGTTGAGCAAACACAATCCCTTAAACACATGAGTGATACAAGTGAACATCTTGAGGAAAATTCATCTTGGTTTTATGCTTACCTTTGATCGATGGTATCATAATTTGAGTTCGTTTATGTGTACTAATCAAAACTAATTATAATATGTATAGTAACTTGAGATTCGAGTGTCCAAAGTTTGAAAGATTGTATGAACTTAGTCTTTTTGAAAACGAACTAATAGAATGTAATGATTGTGTTTAATTTTCTTGAGGAAAAGCAAAGGTTAGTGTGAGGAAGTTGATAATTGTGCTTCAGACTATGTTTCTAGGTCGTTTTTAAGTATTGTTTGTGTAGTTTAAATTGAGTTAGTAGGAACTGTTGCATCCTTTTAATTATCTTTGAGGTGTTCAATTGTTTTTTTGCATTGTTTAGTGTTTTATGGAAAAATATGAACTTATTTTAGGGATGATTTAATGTACTTTGATGTTTGGATGTGCAAGTAATAAATGAAACCTAAACTAGTACAAGTTTTCGTACTATGTTTTGGTGATGTATTAGATGCTCTTAAAGAGCTTGTATTGCTTTTAACTTTTATAGGGCGCTATATCAACATGCGAGAAACCTACATATCAAATTGCCTAATATTTGGAGGTCTATAGACGAAGATAAAGTCAAAATATTGAGCAGAGGTGAAAGCTTGAAAATCTAATGTAGCGGGATGACGTGATAAAACGTGTGCAAAATGTGTTTTATGATATTTTAGACATAAGAAGACGCGAGGAACCCTAGCAGACAAACTTCTAACCCTAGGACACATCGAAGGTGAAAATAGAGGGTTTAAAAAGAGAAAATGTGTGGAAACTCAAGAACAAGGAAGACAAGCAAGATTCAACAAGTGCTGTCCAGATTTTCTAACAAAGGAGGATTCACTATCTTCACTAGTTCATCTTTATTTTACATCCCTTTTGATGGTTAATCTGAATAATATTTTTTTGGACACTATTATAGATTGCAAACCTATTTTAGGTATTATTCATGAATTGTTTATCCAATTTTTACTATATTGATTTAATGCATAGTTGATTATGCTAATTGTTAAACTTATAATCACTTCAAATCGAGAGGTTGTTTTGATTTATTTGAGTTAGGGTACTCAAAGAAAGTAGGAAGCTTAAGATACTTGCAACTAACTGATTAATAGGTGATTTAAGTGAGATCTTAATTACTTATTAATTGTCCTTAGGATTGCTTCAAATCCAATTGCATTGTTTAGGAGTAGTGTTGTGAACCAAGAGGTTACAATTCAACTTTTAGGTAGTTCAATTGGGATTAATTGCTTAGATTTTGAGAGAATGTAATCAACTATTGGATATTCAGGATCAAACACAATTAAATCAATAGGTTAAAAGGAAGATAAACAAGGATGGAAGAAATCCTAAGTTTCCATTATGGAGTATCTTTTGTGTTTTGCCTTCTTTTGCAATTAAATTTATTGAGTTTATTAATTTAGTTTAATTTTCAGTTTGTATACTTTTTATTACCTTAAATAAAGGGCAATTTAGATTGATAGGTGTCTAGAATCAATCCTCATGGGATAGATATCAGTTATACTATAAATTATGACCTATATACTTATAATGTATGTAAAAATAATTATGGTATAGCTTAAACTTAAGGAAAGATGCTTCTATCCTTTTTTTTTTCGTTGACAGCACACTAAATAGTGTCTTTTAGAGTTAAACGACAATTGGTCTAAGCATCATTTTAGGTTTTAGAGAGTAGAGTAAAATGGCCCCTAGCTTAGACTTAAGTAGTGCCATTTAACATCCTGCTAGGCCACCATTTAAGTCATTTATAATAGGTCTTTTGCACCAAATCCTCTAAAAACTTGGCCTTTTCACCCATAAACATATGTCAGCACCTCCTATCTATCATTTAACACAATATGACACAGTTAAGACCATTTTCATAAAAAATAGGAACGAATCCATGTGAAATTTTATAATAAAATATAACAAAACACACATGATTGCAGTTATTCTTACATGAAAAATTAGCCCAAATTAATCTATCTTTTAACGCACAAATTCGCTATGAATTCGAGACTAACTCTTTGATAAGGGTAACGGTTGCAACCGGTACTATAGTACAGTATTTTCAAGACTCCAAGTATCGATCCCACAAGGAAGTGTGTACGTGATTGTAAGTATTAGGTCAATCGGATTAAAATTATCTAGAGAACTATAGCTTTGTAAATTGAGAAATTAAAATGAAATTACAAAAATAAATTAGAAAGCCTAGGAATCTTTCAATCAATTTTAAAAGGGTTTAAGGTTGCTTTTTCCTAAATTATCCAGTTACAACTTGGATGTTTGATGATTTAATTGATGGATTAATGATGCTTATTCTGGGATATCTTCACTAAATTAAGCTAGTGCTATGGTTAAGACATTGACTTATCTCTATTGGTCCTTTCCTGAAGTTTGGTTATGCTTCAGACTTAAGTAATAGGAAACATACAAATAGGATAACCTAAAATTGTGCAAACATCACATACCTTTGTTTCGTCTTTATCCATCCTTACTTCAGCACTAAATATGTGAAGTTCACTGCTTGTTGCTCTAACCTAGAACTAGCAAGAAATTTAAAGTCATTATTAGAATAATGATAATAAGAAAGATTGACATTAAAAGCATGCATTGATAAAGATCCATTGCCGATAAAAGTTTGTAAAATCTAAAAAAGTTATGAAACTAAAACAAACAGAAGGAAAAGTGATCAGGATCAACAAAAATAAAAATAAAAACAAAAAAACATCACAAGAAATAGTTAAAACATTATGCCAACTCCCAAAAATGGCAACATAGCTATTGCCTGCTTACCAAATAATAAAATACTTAACTAAAACTACTGCTGAGTATGGCAATTCAGGGTCGATCCCACAAAGAACTGGTTATGTTTGTAAATTATTCCTAATCTTTTGTAAAATAGAATGAATATAAAAACAAACCCCTAAATGTGAAGGAATTAAATGAACACCAAGACAATTAATGAACTTAAAGCAAACAAAACAATAAAAAAATAATAACAATAATAAAAACTTGTTATTAAAGTGAACATATTATCTGGATTATGAATTACAATTGATAATTTAAAATATAAAGATTATGTTATGCCTAAGATGCTACACTGTAGACTCAAATAAGCTCTTGAATCTTAAGTTCCTCTATTTTTAGAAAAATCCCATATGATAAAAACTTTACCCCTAATCAGGAAATCTGACTAACATGTTGAAATTACATAAAACATAACATAAATGAACAATAAAAAAATTGAAATAATAAATCTAAATATTAGAAACTAATAGGTAAGCTGCTGAAAATATAAATAACGAATTCTATTCACAAAATCAGAAGGTTCTTATAATAAAAAGACATAAAAACATAAGCCAAACACAAAAATTATAAGAAGAAAACAAATAACATTAATGGAAGGCATAAACAAACTAAGAACATAATATTTAAAGGCAAACAATACCTAAAACACTGAATTAAAGAGATTAAAAGTAAAAAATAAACTTAACGTAACCTAAACCCTAAGAACAAGAAGAAAATATTAAGAAACTAAGAAGAAACTCTAAAAAAATGTTGGAGGTTGATAGGAAAATGAAGACTGCCTTTAATTACTCTTCTTTGATGACTTTTATGCCTTTTTTAGTTCAAGTATAACTCAGACTTAAGGAAAGATGCTTCTATCCTTCTTATTTTTTAGTGATAGTACGCTAAATGGCCTTTAGTCTAAGCACCGTTTAAGGTTTTAGAGGGTAGGGTAAAACAGGTTCTGAATTGGTAATTTTTAGAAGAAACTTGACGTCATTTACATTATTTGAAATCGGGTTAAGTTAGTTTAGCAATTTTCGGCTTTTAAATTAATCAAATTGATCTTTTTAGATGATTGTAAGCTAATTGACTTAGTAGTTGTAGTTACATCCTCGTGGAATCTACATCCGAACTCTGTAGTCCACTGTATTACTTATACAATAGACGCACTTGCTTGTATGTTGGTTTTAAATCAATTTTCAAAATTGTGATGAAAATTTAATCACATAAACTGACACCATAAACCATAATTCATGAAATATCTTTATGTCATATCGAAGAGTCACAAAAAATTCACGAATCAATTTTTGATAAGTGACGTAATCACAATGTATAAACATATTCCAACATACTTTCTTGCTTTACTTCTTAACCTTATCTTTTAAAACCAATTAAGTTAAAAATGTCAAATCAAAATATTTGGGAGCAATTAAAGGTTTATTTTTAAAGATTTGAAAATTCTTCCCTTCCTCTCTTGTCAAGATAGGGAATAAAGCCATAAAAGTCTTTTCCAAATCCATCAAACCATGTCCCGAAACTTCAATTTTACCCTTGGGTTTGGTTTTCTTTACAACTTGTTTCACTCTTTTAGATGTGGTTAAAAGGAAAAAAAACTTGCAAAATAATCAAGAGAGAGAAAGTAATATTAAAAAAAGAGATTAAGTGATGAGATTAAGTGCAAAATATGTGATTTATGAAGGAAGAGAAATCTTAAGGAAATATGAAAATATGGTAAAAACTTGGAAAAACTCAAGATTTAGGCCAAAATTTGATGAAAGTATAAAGTTTATATAGGTAGGGGCGACAGGTAGTAAGAGAAATTAAAGGGAGGATGAAGAGAGTTGAAAAGTTAGGGTTTAAAATGAAGAAGGAATGTTTTTAAGGAGGCTTTCCAAGTCATGATTTATGGGGAGGTTTTCTTGTTTTCATGATCATGATAAAGGATTTGCTTCCTCTTAAGTCATGATCATGACTAGTCACAATCGTCACTTGTAAGGTCTCTTCCAATTGATCTTTCCAACCTATTTTTACTATTTTAATGCTAGGGAAAGCCACTCAGACCTAAAACCAAACAATGAAACATTAGTGAAAAAATTAATATCAAGGATTCAAATACAAAACAATCAAATACACAAGAAGTCATAAAGAAAACTAACTAAAAACAAAACATGCTAAGGTTAAGGTCACAAGCTTAACCATTCATCAATCTCAATATTATCAAATAATGGAAAAGAAAGAGACCACTTCCCTTTCTTTTGAAAATATTCCTCTAAGGTATGGATTACACCTATGCCCATTCACTTTAAATGATTCACCTTTTTTGTTCTCCAATTCTAAGGCTCCATACTTGAACAGTTAGATGAATTTAAATTTACTATTATAATGGGACTTAAGCCTATTTGGAAATATTCGAAGTCTTGAGTTCAATAACAACACCAAGTCCCTACTTTTGAATTTATTTTTCTTAATGTGAGCATTATGCTACTTCTTCACCCCTTTCTTATATAATTTGGCATTCTCATAAGCATCAAATTGTAAATCCTCTAATTCATTTATTTGTAACAATATCTTCTTACTAGCTACTTTTCAATCAATGTTTAATGCTTTCATGGCCCACTACACTCTATTTTCAAACTTTATAAGAAAGTGGCAATCTTTCCCATAGACAAGACATAATAGAGTTGTACCTATTGATGTCTTAAACATGGTCCAGTAGGCCTATTATGCAACATCTAACTTTAGTGCCCAGTCTTTCCTTAAACCACTTATTGTCTTCTGCAAAATCTGCTTTAACTCCTTATAGACAACCTCTACTTGACCACTTGTTTATGGATGGTAAGGTGTGGCCACCCTATGGTAAATTCCATATCTTTGACCATAGCTTCAAACTGTTTGTTATAAAAATGAGCTCCTCCATTACTTATGATTGCTCTTGGCACTGGAAAGCTTTTGAATATCCTTTTGATAAACTTTTGCACTATTTTTCTATCATTGGGTAGAGTTGCCACTACTTCAGCCCATCTAGAGACATAATCCACACCCACTAAGATATAGGCATTCCCAAGCGAGGATGGGATAAGTCATATGAAATCTAGTCCTAAAGAATTAAAAACTTCCATTTCCAAAAAGTTAGAGAGGGGAATCGCATCTCATTTTAAAACATTTCCAAATCATTAGCATTTATTGCAATTCTTCACATATTCGTACGCATCTTCAAACAATCTAGGAAAAAATAACCCATATTTTAACACATAAGCTATTATTTTATTTGTTCCATAATAACCTGCATAAGATGAATTGTGATATTGAGTTAGAATTTCAAGCATGTCATCCTTTGGAACACATCTATAAATCAAACCATCAGCACACATTTTATATAAAATAGGTTCATCCTAACGATAATGAGTACAGTCAAACAAAAAAAACTTCCTTTTTTTTATATGATAAATCAAGAGGAAGGATAACACATATAACATAGTTCGCTATTTTAGCCCTTGGAACAAAAAGATGATTTACCAAAATCACAGATCCGTTGAGGAATTTTTCATTGATCTCGTCACTTGGTTGCATCTCCCCTCCTTATAGATATGATAAGTCATTCGTTACCACTTTCTCTACTCCCTTTTTGGCTCTAATCTTGATATCAAGCTCTTATAGAAGCAGCACCCACCAAATAAGCCTTGTCTTTTCATCCTTCTTGGAGAATAGGTACCTAAAGGCTACATAATCTGTATAAATAATTACATTTTAACCTAGGAGGTACGGTTGAAACTTGTCACATGTAAACACCATAGCTAGCAATTTCTTTTCAGTTGTTATGTAATTTAAGTTGGCTTTAGTTAAATTCTTGCTTACAAAGTAAATGGCATATAGTCTATTATCCTTCCGCTATCTTAAAGTCCAGCCTAATGCTTAGTCAGTACCATCACACATGATCTAGAACGGTAAGGACCAATCTAGTGAGGTTAAAATTAGTGCTGAGATGAATGCCTCCTTTAACCTATCAAGACCATTGAAATAGTTAACATCAAAGTGAAAAGGTGCATCTTTAACTATTAAATTAGCGAGAGGTATAGCAACAAGAGAAAAATTTTAGCTTCATGTACCATAAAGTGACATTTTCCCTATTAAGTGCCACATGTTATTCCTCACATCTTTGAAGTACTCTACCCAAGTGTTGTAAACAATGTTCAAAGGAATCCCTAGAAGTCATCCATAAGTACTTCCATAATATCTTTGATCATATCAGTAAATGTAGCCATCATGAACATTTGAAAAAGGGCTGGTGCATTGTAATGTCCAAAGAGCATGCTTTTATAAGTAAGGGTCCCATAGGCATATATGAATGTGATCTTCCATTGGTCCTATAGACATATAAAATTTTGATTATAACCGAAGTCTCCATCAAGGAAATTGTAAAATGCGTGCCTAGCCACCCTCTCAATCATTTGATATATAAAGGGTAATGGAAAGTCATTGTTCTTAGTCATAGTGCCAAGTTTCCAACAATCAATGCAAACCCTCAAACCTATTACTATTCTTGTAGAAATCAATTCCCCTTTGTCATTCTCTATCACTACCATGCCACCCTTCATGGGCACACACTGCACTAGACTCACTTATTAACTATCCGAGATGGGATAAATGATCCTAGCATGCAAGAGCTTCACCACCTCTTCTTCACTACCTCCTTCATATTGGGACTGAACCTCCTTTGTTTGTCCATAGTTTTGTTGAATCCTTCTTTAAGGTTGATCCTATGCATCACTACACTAAAACTTATCCTCTCATATTTGTAATTTTCCATCCTATGGCTTTCATTCCCTTCTTTATAATCCCCACCACCTTTATTTCTTTCTCTACATTCAATTGGTTGGAAATAATAATTGGTAGTGTTTTGTCTTCATCTAGAAAGGTGTATCTAAGGTGTTTTGATAAAGGCTTCAACTCTAAGATAGGTAGTCTCTCATTAAAGGGTGAAGTGGGTGCTTTAGTTCACAATAAAGGTTTTTCTTTTGGCATCTCACCCATCTCCTCTTCCTCTTCACTGACTTCATCATTTTTCTTTTGTCATTCATCATTAACACCCACCTTTTTCTCTCCCACACATTCATCCACCACATTGATCTTTATGCAAGCACTTCCCTCTGTTAAATTTTTTAGTGTCCTATTCATGCTAAACTCTACTTTTTATTACCAATATGAAGGACCAACTTTCCACCATAGACATCAATCTTGCCCTTTTAGTTTTTATGAAAGGCCTCTTAAGAATAACAGACAGCCTCTATCCTCCTCAAAATCCAACATAACAAATCCCACAGGGGTAACAAACTTTTCCACATTTACCAAAATGTCCTCCCCTACTCTAAATGGTTTCTTAATCATTTGATCTACCAACAGTAGGAGCATTAATGGTGGCTTCATGTCTCAAATCCCAATTTCCTAAGAATGGACAAGGACCTTAAGTTAATGCTAGCTTATAATTCACACAAAAATTTTCAAAATTATAAATTACCAACAACAAAAAGGGATAGTGAAACACCCTAGACCTTTTAATTTAGATGGCATATAGCTGGTAATAATGGTGCTATAACTCTACATTAAAGATATCATTTGGTTGTCCTTCTAAGTCTACTTATTGGTTAAGATGTACTTGAGGAACTTTACCTACTTGGGAATGTTCACCAAAATCTCTACAAATGAAAAATTGATCTATAGTTTCTTTAAATTCTCTAAAAATTTCGCAAACAACACATTCATTTTATTCTTTTTTAGCCTTTATAAAAATAGGATATTTTTACTTTATGGTGTTGGTCGCATATAAGGCTTCTCTTCATCTTTCTCTTCCTCTTTATCTTGATTCTTTTCTTTAGAGGGTTCGACCTCTTTCCCCGTAGGCTCTTTTAACTCCTTCCCACTTCTTAGCGTGATTGCCTTAAATTTCTCCCTTTGGTTGGACTCAGTGTTACTAGGAAGGCTTGCTAGATTCCTTGTTGATAATGCACTTGCAAGTTAGCCAACCTGAACCTCCAAGTTGTGAACAGAAGAGGCCTAGTTCTGTTTGGTCGAATTTGGCTTCCATCCTTTTCTAAATTTCATTTTGGTTATTAAACTTGGAGCTTAGCAAATCCATTGACTTCTCTATCTTTTACACCAAAGATCTAATTCTATAATGTTGAAAACTTGATAACCTCAAATTATTGACTTGATTAGAGGAAGTGGCCTGCATGCTACTCAATTACTTGATGAGGCCTAAAATTTGAGCTTATAAGGTTGTCACTGAATCCATGTCAATCACTCCCTTCTACTCTTTAAAGTTTGGTTTCCTATTCCTTTGCATTATTCAAAGCCAACAGTTGATTGCCATCACTTCTAAAAGGTCATGGGCATCATCAATTGTTTTTAGATTAAGGACCATCCAACTATTGTTTCTATATTATCTTTTGTATATGTATTAACTCTATTGTAAAAGGTATTCAGTCATTATGTTTTCTATAGGTTCATGGTATGTTGCTCTCTGAAGTTCTCTTTCTTACTCGGTGATATCTGAAATTTTAGTTTCCTCTAACTTGCTTGAGCTCCTAGTTACTCTTGTGTTCATGCACCTACAATCACACAATAAAAAGTACAAAAAATCCTTAAATAAAAAGAATTAAAATTGAACAAGAAGCTAAAATCACAATCCCCGATAACAACATCAAAAAACTTGTTCATCATTTTATGCTACACTTTAAGTATACAAGTTTTATCCTATAGTATAATGGAAATCATTCTCATGAAGATTGAATATAGAAACCTAACTATTTGAATCACAATTTGTTTAAGGTAAATCAAAAGTTTATAAATAAAATATTAAACTAAAGTATCAAAAATAAAAATTGAACCCGTAAAATAAAGTAATAATGTTAAAGTTACACAGTGCCCGTGGAGACACTGCCCCTGTGATTGTACAACAAAGTGTGCGCTCCCCGGGCACTCACGAGGCACGCTCTGGGCGTTGGCCAGCAAGCTCTCCATCTGGCTTGTCTTAAAACACAGACCAAGGAGTCTGACACGTGTGCGAGTCAACAGGATAGAAACCTAAGGGTTATTCTATCTTTGTTTTTCCTCCCTTGACCTTATTGATTTAACTATGCTTGATCCTATATATCTAATGGTTTTGATTACCCTCTCTCAAGATCTAATCGAGTATTCCCCATTGAAATAGGTACGAGTCGATTTGCAATCTCTAAATTCATAAATCTACTCTTAAGTACTTAATTGGATTTGAACCAATCTTCAATTACTTATTGACCTAATATTTTTAGGTCAATTAAGCCACTAACTCTAGTCATAAATCCTAACAAAAATAAAATTTTCCAATCTTTTGGTTTAAATCAATTATAGGCACACCAAATTTATTATTTAACTATCATTCAAAGAAAAAAGAACCGAAAATAACCCCAAAAAGAAAAAAATTATTATTATAAGTTAACATTAATTACTTAATTAGTTAAATAAGTAAGCTGAATCTACTCTTTTGATTTTGAATTTTATATATGTATATAAAAAAGGAAAGAAAGAAAAGAAAGAAAGAAAGAAAAAGAACATATATATATGATGCTGCAGCTGGAGGCAATCTAATGCAAAAGATTGCGACCGAAGCTTACAATCTGATTGAGGATATAAATACAAATAGTTTTCAGTATAATTCTGAACGCCATGTAAGGAAACCACATGGTGTTCATGCAATCAATAATACAATAGCTCTTGCAGCTCAACTGGAAGTACTAAATAAGAAGATAGATAGTTTGATGACTGGTGCTACAAGTAGTTCTCATAACAATGAGTGTGAAAGTTGTGGTAGCACCTCCTATTCATCATTAGAGTGTCAAGAAGGAAGTTCTTTTGCCCGAGAACTTGAACAAGCCCAATTTGTTAGTAATTTCAATAGGT
>JAOXYD010227905.1:0-18249 GCA_028565735.1 Pinacopodium congolense
GTTTAGGAAAGGCTTTGCATGTCGAGAGATCCCAAAGTTAATCCTAGATTTATTTAGCTAGTGATATTTAGTTGCACCTTGAGAGAGGGTAGCTAAAATATTAGGAAATCTTAGGCCAAATCTAAATTAGATTAATTAACCAAAGGGAAACAAACCTTTGAAACCTAGTTTTAAAATTAATTTGAATGTTGGAAAATATTTAGAAATGTTTTAAAACTATGTGTGACGTTTTTTAATCAAAAGAAATAAGTTTTGAATGTCTAAGGTTTTTTTAAGGCAATTTAATCGATGCAAAATTATATTAGGCAATAAAAATTTCCATAATTTGATAATCTCTGTATTCCAATGGCAAGTTTGGTGTTCTAAAATCCCTTCCACATCAAAAATCCTATTTTAAAAAATAACCAAACTTCCTATAAAAATAAGAAAAAACAAGTTTTGAGAGGTTTCAAGCAAAAATACTACAACACTCTTCAAAAGCTTCAAACTTTTGTGTTATTCACTTTTAATTTGTGTTTGCTATCGTTACCTATGGTTTTGTGATTCTAAACCCTTCTTTTCTATCTCTAATATCTTTCTAAAAGGTTTAGGTCGTGTATCTACTTCTGAATATTATTCTTGTGCAAGGATAAGCATAGAATTCAAATATTCACTCAAGTTTTTCAAGATTCTTATATGTTTCTTTTTTAACTTTCTATTCTAACATTTTAGACCTATTTTTGATCTTTCAATTCATTATTTCTTGATTCTTTAATGTCTTAGGAGTTTTATTCATTAATACTTATCATTTAAATGTATTTCTTGTTCAAGTTTTTACATTTATAAGGCAATATACCAAATCTGTCAAGTGTTGGTACTAGTTCTTATTCAATATGATTTCTTTAATTTCTAGTTGAGTTTTTATGTGTTTAATTGAATTTTGTGTGTTTTCTTAAGTCCCTAAGAAGCTCCAAATGTTTTTCTTATTAGATTGCAATTATATTTGAGTTCTTTGCATAAAACTATTTAAACATCAAGCTATTAAAACTCCAAATTTTTGTCATTTTTAAATCTTTATCTTTAGTGTTTCAAATTAGATTTTTGAGCTTTTAAATCATAATATTCTATCTTATTAAGGTATACAGATGGTCACTGAGAATATGTTTCATTTTAACCATATAAAAACCCCTAGTTTATTATGCTTCAATTGAAATACCTTCAAAGATGTATTGTTAATTACTATTATGAGTTAATTTTGTAAAGGCTACTTTTTACCTATAAACAGATTTTGTAAAGGCTACTCTTTTCCTATAAAAAGATTTGTTAAGGCTCATGTTTTCCTATAAAAGGATTTGTTTATGGTTACTATTCACCTTTTAAAAAGAAGATTTTGATTTGTATTGAGTTCTCCTTAACCCTTGAAGAATAAGATTTTGTGTGAGTTACTCTTCACACTTGAAGTAAGGTTGTAGGTTTAGTATTCACCCTTGAAGTAAGATTGTAAAGTTGCTCTTCACCTCCTTAGTGAAAAAAGATTATTGTGGGGGTTATACTTCATTCATTAAAGAAGATTGTACATTGATACATTGTGATAATGCAAATTACAACATCAAAAGTCTTGGAAATGGATTAGGAAACGTTAATGTTACTAAACCACTATAAATTTTAGTGTCTCTTCTCTTCCTTAAAGTCTTTTGATTTAGTTCAATGTATCATTGAATCATAGGGAATTGATAGATTTATTTACTCTTGAATAGCTTAATACTTGTATCATTGTAAATTGAAATATTGATTCTTGTATCTTTGATTCATTTTTATATCAAAAGGATTGTATGATTGATTTTTGTTTATATCTTTTTAATTGGGAAAATTATTCATTTCTATATTATTTCTAATTGAGTGGTTTCCTTATACTTATATTGTGTTATATCATTTGTACATTTCTTTTGATTTAATTTTATCTTAAGAACCTCACATTAATTATATTGGTATTAATTGGATTACATTTCATATTAGAAAAGTTTTTAAAACACTCAATTCACCCTCTTGAGTGCCTTTAGGACTTAAAATCTCATAAGTTAAGAGGGATCCTATTAGCTTACTGAGGAGGAGGATGTTTAGGTCTTTGGCTTCTTGGACGACCATCACTTTGGCCTCTCTTGACTTTGGTAGTGACCTAAGAATCTTTTTTACAAGTTCAACATTAAAGTAGGTGTTATCTAGACATTTTAGAGCATAGATAATATCAATAGACCTTATATATTGGAGGATATAGATTCATTGTGCAACATTTAAAAAAGTTTGTTAATGAGTTAACATTCTCACTTTATCTATTTGACTTGGTTTATTCCCTCATGCGTTATTTCTAAGGTGTTATATTTTAGGTGATTTATGTTAGGTTTTATGCTATGTTTTAACATATTTTCACCCCTAAATATTTACGAAATTGTTCTATTTATATTTATTTTGATAAATTGTAGATTCATGACTATTTAGACTTATTTAGATGAAAAAGGAACAAAAAGGGGCTCAAGATTGCAAGTTAAGGCAACTTTACTATGCTATAATAGGACATCAATAGTGGTTTCTAAAAGGAATAACGTTTTTATTAGTGTTACTCTGTACCACCACTAAAGCCCAAAACTTGAACCTTAACGATGGTCCTTAAATGGCACTATTGATTCTCTATTCTACCATTATTGTGCGCACATTAATGAAAATATTTTCAATATTTGAATTACAAATTGGAAAAATCACATCAAGGATGCAGCCACCTCAAAGACCTACAAAAGGGAATATAAGGAGAACAAGAGAGAGTAGAAGATGAAGAGGAAGTATATCCATGTACAGAAATGCTTCTTTCTTATTTGTAGATAGGATTTAGCTTAGAATTTTTGTTCTTCTGTTCTTTCTTTATATTTAGTCAGTGAATTGAAGTCTTCAAGAGCATTTAAAGTGGATTGAAGAGTGGGATTGAGTCAATTTTGGTTGTATTCCTTTCTCCTTCTTTCTTATTTTGTATCGACTCTTATTTTTAATCATTGGATTTGTGTTTTCTGACTATATCTTTGTTTCCATTATTAAATATGTGTGCTTAAATTACTTTAGCTAAGGTTAGGAGATTAAATGAGCCATGTGTGATTAAAATATTTTTGTCTAATTAAAGTGCTTAATTTAATCTTACTTAGTTTGGCCACGTACGTTAGATTATTATGTGATTAGAGGACCCATGACAATGGGTTGCTAATTATTAGAAAGTTAATTACACAACATTATTGAATTTAGATGTAGATCAAGCTCTAAAATATTTTGTGAAGGTTTTTAAATCTAATTAACTTAAGTTTAAGTTTCTTGAGATTAATAACTTTTATTCCAATTTGTTTATAGATCAAGTAGATAAATTGAATTTAGAAGAGAAAAGGTATTTCCATGATCAATCATTGTATCTTGTTTTAGTGATGAGTGCCTTAATTCTATCTCCTTTATTTGATTAACCCATTAAATCTGAAGCCTTAGTTAGATTATCATTTGTAAAAATCTTAATTCATTAACTCATGTTTAGATTGAACGTTTTTTATTTATTTTAGTTAGTTCTTTTTTATTTTTTTCATTTAAACAATTTATAGTTATCTAGTTAATTAAATACTAATTGACCTAGTATTACACTCAGATTCTTAAGAAGGCAATTCTCAGTAGGTCACCTTTTTCTATTACTTATTGATGAGGTGCATTTACCTCTGGTTAGTCTAGGATTAGATTGATTAATATTATAATAGGGTTAGACCACAACATGTTCCATATTTCGTAAGCAACTTCACACATGAATATCTTATTGAATTCATTTCTACTATGAGCAATTTCTCATCATTACTATCCCATTCATCCTCGATTTTAGGTGTTTTTTGGTTTGCTATAATTTTTGTGTGCATAAGGGCTTCTTATGTCACTATTTTCTACAACTTACTATCAGTCATAAAAAAATATTATTCTAGTTTTTTTAATAAAGATAATCATTTTCATTTAAAAAAAGATCCTACTTGTGTTTTGGCCTTCTATGTTATTGAAGGAGGAAACGATGTTCATGTGTATCATATTTTCACTCACTAATTCACTAAAATTAAACTAATGTAAGACCTAAGCTCTAATACCACTTGTTGGTCCTAATTGGCGCCTAAAAGGAGGGGGTGAATTAAGTTCTTCAAAAATTTTCTAGTTTAATGAATCATAATTATACAAACTCTCTAAATAATTATTCAAAAATTTAATAACTGTTGAATAGACAATACAAACAATGTAATAAGCAATATGAACAACTTGTAATAATGTGAAACTTTAAGTAAAAAGGTAAGTGTAAGAAAGCGCAAAGCAATTTTTATAGTTGTTCGATGTCAACTTCTACATCTATGTCTACTTCCTAACTTTTCATTGGGTATTTCACAATTTCAAAAGCAAAAGTGCTAATTTTGGTCCATTTCTCAAGGTTTTAGGATGATTTTCACATTTCCACAACTTTAAAACTCATAAATTTTAAAAATAAAATTAAAAAGTGTTTCATTTAGCTCATAAAATTTTTAAGAAGTGCTCATTAATACTTAGAATGTATACACCATACCAAATCATAACCTTTACAAAAACTTAACCAAAACTTAATCAAACTTCACAAAAACACTCTCAAAATTTTGTAATTCATACTTAAATATTCTTCACAGTTCTTTGATGGATTACATACACTCCAATGCATATATTTATATTAAAAAATCATCCTACTAGCTATTTATGTCTATTATTCAATGTTAAAAATCATTTATTTATTTTTCCTTTAGTTTTTGCTTATTAATGTGTGATTCTCACTGACATCAGTTGATTAGTGGCTAGTTAACTAATACCTAATATTGAATCGACTAGTCAAAAAGGAAACAGTACACTGATCGATTATATGAAACCCTTTAGTTAACTAGTGGTGGTCGACTAACCCCTGTGTAGATAGATTTTTAACTCTCCACAATGTAATCGAACATATTCAAAACAACCTAAAAAAAATTCCAAACACTTTAAAACCTTTTCCTAACTCACTCACGAATTAAAAACTTTCCGAAAAATATTTTTGCTCATCAAGAGAATTATTTTTAAACATTCCTTACTCATTTTCCTCTTGATCATGTAACCTATATGCATAATCTAAACATAAATGAAATTATACATGAAATCAACCCTTTAAAAATAATAATTAGACCAAGTAAAACATACATCAAAAGTTATAATGTTAAACCTATTCAAACTCTAACTTGATCTTCCATTTGAGTCTCTTCTACTTAATCATCATATGTTCTAGCTATTCTCCTTCTAAATGAATTTTCTGTTATAAAATGTTAGGAGCTTGAGTAACCCTAATAAAATGCAGGCATTAAAGGATTTCTCACCCTCAAAAGGCCTCAATTTTTTTTTATAATTGAGACCAAAATCAAAAGAGACAAGTTTCGAAGAGGTCTATGGTTTTTGGATAAGGAGTGGATCACCTTACCAAACTATAATGCTCGTTATAGTGGAAGGGTGGTCATAGCTTTCAATCCCCTTTTAATCCAACTTCTAGATTAGAGTTACATGGATTAATACATTCATTGTTGTTGAATTAAGAGAGGTTCTAATCTTAGTTTTGATGATAACAAAACATCAATATTACTAATTATTTGAGTTTGCATTCTAAAATTCAAAGATAGGTTATTTCAAGATGATTCCATAAGTAAAGCTTGAAGTTTGAAGGGACTAAGATGAAGCTAAAGGAAGAATAAAAAATATGGAAGTAACGAGACCTTATTTAGGGTATCTTTCGTTCAATTTTAAGTTTTACTTATTATACAATTGATTTAGAGGCTCAATTTTGATCATACATTGTACATAGTTTTTAAAAGTGGCATAAAGTTTCATAGCATAGTCATTGAATCATTTTTATTATTTATATGGTCTAAAATTATTTTTTAGATATTTTTTTAAGTCTTATTCAATGTTTGGATAGTTAAGGATTGTTTTATCCATTTGTTTGCATTTTTAGAATTAAAATTCGTTTGGTTTAAGTCTTTTTATTAACGTACCTCAAATCTGTCCACATTTGAATTATCATCATTCAATCTAATTTTTCAATACCCAAATCATTTTTTATTACTTCAAAATTATCATACACATTTTTCTTAAGGTCTTCAAAGTGTACTAGAATTTTATTATTTGAGCACTCAAAACATTGATTGAAGCTTTAAGAAGATATATTACTAAAAGTTGTTTCCAACACTTCTGTATTTCCTTATTTAGAATTAAATCAGGATAAATCTTAAAATTTTTAATAAAAATTAAAGCAGCCACAGAACATACCTATATTTCTCCTAGACTTCTTCAAACTCTCATCTCATGTTTTCTAGCTATCAAAAACAAAAATTGATAGATAAACTTCTCCAATCTCTCCAAGCTATCTTTCTCTACACTATTTCAATTTTCCCTTATCCTTATCATCTTAAATCTATTTGGTTAATTGAAAATTTTGTGTTTTCTATTAGAATAGGTATGTATTATTGGGACTGATCATAGTTTCTAATTTATGGAGTGATTATATTGATAGATTGGAGTATAAACTCTCAAACGTACCAAATCTACTTCTGTCTATTCTAATCTATATTATATATTGATTTTCAATACCGAAATCTATTTCAAAATTAATGTTTTTTTCTATTTTCTTAAGGTTTATAGAAGGTGTGTGATGTTTGTTTTGATTTTGTGAAGATTCTTTCTTGAGTTTAAAATCTGTTCTCTTCAAAAGTGTCGAATCTGTCCAGAATTATTTGTCACAAATTTCAATGATTTTCTGGACTTCTTAATCAGTTTCTAAAATCATGAAATAATTATTTTTTGACTTTTGACATATTCTAGAGTATGTGAAAAAAAAATTTTGAATTTTTTTAAGTCTGTTTGAATTGGTTTAAAATAATTTTTCAGATACACCTAAGATATCACTGTTTTTTTTTTTCTTAAGTGAATTGCATATTTTTATTATATAAATCTGTTCTGGGTGTATAACCTTGTTGTTTTTAGTTTTTTTATTATTTTAGGATAATCTAGGTATTTTTATTTTGATTTTTTGGAACTTATATCTTCTGTTTAGATTCTTATTTGTAGACTGCTCAAATTTATCCAAATTTCATGTGATTGGTTCATACGCATATTTGAGTATTCAAATCTAATCTGTTTGCTTCCAAGTTATGGTTTTCTATTTTCTTTGAGTCTCACAAGTATTATTGAATATTTAATTGATTTTTAAGAGGCTTATTTGATTGTTTGGAAGTATTAGTTTTCTTATCTATCAAATCTTTTCATATTTGTATTAAGTGAATATTCTAGATTGTGTTTCATTATCATACAAGTTTTTGTGTGCATTAAATATGCCATATTAAGCTTATTTAAGCTTTCATTTATGTGATTGATCATTTTTTCAATTAGTGAAAGCATTGGGGCCCTTAGTTTGATTATGTCTTAAGTGAAACACATTTATTTGTGTCCTTAGTTATTAAAAGGGTATTTGCATTGTCAGGTTAGTTAAGTGTGTCAAGGTTTCTCTTTTCCATATAAAGATTAAGGTTACTTTTCACATTTCATAAGAAGATTGGAAAGACTCCCTTTTTCCTTAAAAGATTGGGTAGTTAAGGCTCCTCTTTTCCTAATAAAAGATTGATGTGTAGAGTCTACTCTTTACCTAGAAAAAGATTGGTTGTAAAGGCTACTCTTTACCTATAAAAAGCTTGTAATTGTTTTTACTTTAATTAGTAAATAACATTATCCAGCAAATAGTTGGAGAGGAGAAGTATCATATCTTTGGGTTAGTTGAACTTCTTTAACAAACTGTGTGCCTTGCCCTCTCTTCTATATTCTTTTTACTTATTGTATTGTATGTTATCATTTAAGCATTCACCCTTACATACCTCATTAAATCAAATTGGTTGGATGTTAAGTTTTGATTCTGCAATAAAGTTTTTTAATATTCAATTCACCCCCCTCTTAAGTTTCTTTAGGGCTTACAATTGGTATCAGAGCTTTGGTCTCACATTTGCATATTTCTAATGAAATTGTGAATAAAGATTAAAAATGGCACATTGCTTTGGTCAAAAGAGTTTAGATATTCATAGGCCACCAATTTTTTATGGTAATGACTTCTTGGTATGGAAAATTAGAATCAAGTATTTTATTATGGGCTAAGATTTACATTTGTGGGAAATTATTTCAAATGGCTCCAATGCTCTTTTAAATGATTATAAAGTTGTTTTCTTAAATGACAAGGCCATGCATATCATACATGATGCATTAGATAGGAATGTCTTTGATAAAGTATCCATGTGCAAATCTACTATTGAGATTTAGTGTAGGTTGGAGCAAATATATGAAAGAAGCAGCAAAAAGGAAAGAAGGGAGAAGAAGGATAGGAAGGGAAAGAAAGCTTTGAAAGCCTTATGGGATGCTGAAAGCGAAGAGGAAAGAGAAAGATTTGAAAATGAAAGCGCAAAGTTTTTTCTTTTGGCCTTTGATTATAAGGTACCATCTTCCTCCCATTCTAATGATGATGAGAATGAAAGTATTGTTATTGATGTTAGTTTGAGTTATGCTGAATTGGTTAAAGTCTTAGAGCATGCTACTTTGAAAAGGAGGGAATTATCCTCTAAATATAAGGAATGCATAAAGTTGATGGATGATTTTAGAGTAGAAAATGAGAAGTTGAAAGGTGAGTTATATGACATATTTGAATCCAAGAATGCATGCATAATAGAAATTGATGGGTTAAAGAATGAAATGATTGTCTTGCTAGATTCTAAGAGTGTGGATATTGCTATGCATGACAATGAGCATAAGTTGATGCATGAAAATGAATCTTTGAAGAACGAAGTAAATAACCTCAAAGAATCATTGTCTAAATTCATAAAAGGTAAAGAAAAGTTAGACTGCATTCTAGGCGAATAAAATATTTTCAATGATAAATGTGGCTTAGGCTTTAATCAAGGAAGTGAAATACTTACTACTAAGACTATTTTTGTAAAGGGAAAAAGTTTAGATGAAGACCATGTTCCTAAGTCATCTTTTTATATTGGTATATCATCTTCTATAACTCAATCTAGGAATACTCATCATGCTTTCATGTATGCTCTAAACTCTACATATAGGAGAAATATGCATGCCCCTAACAAGAGACATAGTTTCTTTATAAAAGTAAAATCATCACATCATGCATATAGGCCATAATCTATGCACATTCAGCCTAAACATTCATATACATATCCTATGCATGCTCCTGTATCACGAAATGTTTTTTACACTCATTTCAGACCTAGAGTTCAACAAAGAAGAAACTTTAGATATGATGCATCAAGATTTATGTATAGGAACAACTCTATGCCAAACATGCATTCTCATAAAGCTATATATTTTGGTGATCAATGTGGTAGGCTTGGTCATTTGGAAAGATTTTGTTTTGGCCTTCTAGTTTGCTAAAGGCCTTAGGAAGTAGAAAAGTATCTAACCCCTAAGGACCCACATTAATGTGGGTACTTAAACTAAAATGATTTTCTTTATTCTGTAGGATTCAAGAGGAGCACTTGGTATGTTAATAATGGATGTTCTAGACATATGACAAGAGACGCTTCATATTTTGTTGACTTGAAAGACAAAGATGGTGGCTATGTCACTTATGGAGATAATGCTAACGGTAAGATAATTGGCATTGGTAGATCAGTAAGAATAATGCTACCATTGAGAATGTGCTTTTAGTAGAAGGTTTAAAGCATAACTTGTTAAGTGTGAAATTATGTAATAAAGGTTTCAAAGTCACTTTTGAAGGTAAATCTTGGATAGTTTCAAAAGTAATTGATAATTGTATTGTGTTTGTTGGTAAGAGAGTAGGAAATATCTACACTATTAATTTAAATGATCTCTCAAACCAAAATTTTGAGTGTATGATTTCCATAAATAAGAATGCTTGGATATGGCATCAAAGATTAAGTCATGCTAGCATGGAATAGATTTTAAACCTTTGCATCAAGAAGCTAGTAAATGGGCTACCAAGAATGAAGTATGAAAAGACAAGATTTGCAATGCATGTCAAATGAGTAAGCAAACTAAGACTCCATTCAAGAAGAAAAATATGATAACAACCTGTAAACCTTTAGAATTATGGCATATGGATTTGTTTAGACCTTTTAAAATTGCTAGTTTAGGTGGAAAATTGTATGCATATGTGATTGTTAATGACTATAGTAAATTCACATGGGTAATATTTCTTGCTAGTAAGTATGAATGCTTTAGATCTTTTGTTAAATTTTCAAAAAGGGTTCAAATGGAAAAGACTACATGATAAATTCAATTTGAAGTGATCATGGTATAAAATTTGAAAATGAAATGTTTTATGCATATTGTGAAGAAAATGGTATGTTTCATAACTTTTCATCAGCTATAACTCCTCAGTAAAATGAATTTATTGAAAGGAAAAATAGGACTTTGTAAGAAATGGCTAGAACAATATTAAATGAATATGGTGTTCCTAAATATTTTTAAGTGGAAGCTATTGCTTGTGCATGCCATATGTCCAAAAAAGTTTATGTAAGACCTTATATAGATAAAACTTCTTATGAATTATGGTATGGAAGGATACCGAAAGTAAGTTATTTTAAAGTGTTTGTTTGTAAATGCTTCATTTTAAATACTAGAGACAATATGGAAAATTTTAATGCTAAATCAAAAGAAGGTATATTTTTTGGTTATTCTTTTACTAGTAGAGCTTATAGAGTGTTCAACAAAAGGGCTATGATGATTAAAGAGACTATGCATATTGTATTTGATGAATCTAATCCTTTTTGTGTGAAGAGGAGTGTTGATGATGATGATTTAGACTAAAGCAAAGATCTGGAGAACTTAAGGTTAAAAGAGCTTAAACAAGGCACCTCGATGATTAAGTATCTTGACAAATTCAACTAGCCTATTGCTACTTTCGGGAATTGCTATAGACTATTACGTATCACACGCTCAACCCTAGCTTTTGAAATTAGGAAATTACTTAAAGGTGATCAAGCCTAGAGATAACTCCCAATTCATGACATTTAACCTAAGTTCTAAACCAACCTAGACTAATAAGCATCTAATTAAGCATAAATTTAACATCATTCTCACAAATTTCACCCTTTCATCTTTCTAATATCTCCAAACCCCTAAAAGAACTTGCCACACATGATTAAGCTACCTAAAACAAAGATTGAATGAACATAAATCATGCTTAAGTAATAAAAACAAAAGCTGGAAAATTAACAACTAAACTAAGAAATCAAATTCAACACTTTATCTTATGGAAACTTAAATTACTACAACTAATAAGCAATTATCTAGAACTTAATTATCTAAGACCTAATTTAAAATTTTAAATAAAAATTCCATATTTAAAAATTAAACAAAAACTGAATTTCGAATGAATGAAAACTTAAGAACATGTATAGAAAATAACTACTAACATAGATGAACCAGATACTCAAAGGATAATTGAAACTATATGGAATAAAACTTTAAATAACGTAATATTTGATCAAGTTAAATCTGAATATTATGCTTCAATATTTGAAAATAAAACCATACCCAATGATTGGATGATGGAATAATAAAAAGGTTAAATAAAAGTTGAGATTTGGCTAAGGCAAAACAATACATTTGACTATAGAAAATAAAGCAACAAAACCTTGTCTAAACTACCAAGAATTCGTTCATCTAAATGTCACACAATCAAAATCAAAAAAACATATTAATCTATGATAAAATTCAGAAGCTAAAATGTCAAATTGTAAAACCAAAGGAAGAAGGAATTCAAGAATGTAGTATAGTCGTTATTATTGACTTGGATGAGAGCTCTCCACTCCACCATGCATTTGGGTCCACCAATGGATGAATGGTCTCCAAGCTGTAATTTTTGACCAAGAATTACACCAGGAGAGACATCTTTCCACTCTTCATGCAAGGCTTAGTCCCATATGTGGAGAAGAAGACAAAACAGCCCACACTTAGATGAGCTCCTCCTTTCCTCATCGTCTTTATATTTTTGTTTCTATGTGTGTCCAGCCGCCAACCACTCTCTTTTTCCCCTTATTCTATAGGGTTTTTGTTAATTAAAACCCATGCATATTCCTTGCATGAGCTAGCCAATAAAACATTGAGTTTTGAGCTTAAAAGAGAGTGAGATGTTGATGTCGTTTAACTTCAATATGTTGCCATTTTATTTGATAGCTTGGACCTCTGATCGTAGTTTCTGCCATAACTCCCTCTACGCATCTCTAGTTGACCTGAAATTTTGTATGCTAGTTTCTAACATAATGAGCGTGCCCTCCATAAAATTTCAAATTAATATGAGCTCTGAATGGGCTCCTAATGCATCTCAAAATGACCTATACGAAATATGGAGTTCAAACAAGCTTGTCTTCATCTTTTCTTTGTGGTCTTTTTGCTAGTCATATGGCCTTAAAATTTGGTTGGCAACCTCATATAATGATGTTCTAGTTCCTAAAATTGGTTCCACACCAATTCAAATTCCAAATTTTGCTCCAAACATGGCCCTTTCAACTTGTATTCATGCCTTAAGGTCGAATCTGCATGTAAACACAAAAGGAACACAAATTAAGCATTTAAATAACAAAATAAGGATGAAATGGCATTGTAACATATATAGAAATACTGTAAAAGTCTTCCCTGTCACTTATCCTCCTATAAATGTCAGAAAATGAGGTTACGCCATTCTCTTATGACTAGGAAATACTTCCACAACTTAATTGTGGAATATGAGATCATATATGCTCCTACTAGCTCTAATAATGCCTCATCATCAAGGAAACTCCTACTGCTTAAAGATCCACGTTAACAAAAAAGGGAAGTAAAAGTTCTTGCTGGGTCTCTGCATCCAAGAAACCTCTCTCATGGTAGTGATCATAAATCCAGAAAGTTAGAGCCCTTGAATCGATCCTAGTCCTTGCAAATCTTATATAGAATATATGCATGTTCAAATCTCACCTCATTCAGTCTACTAGCCCTTAAGGGTAACATTGGCACTAAGCAGTGCTACAACGATGCACTCTATAACCCCTATATGTGATGTAGTGAATGCTTGGGGGGTTTTCATAACTAATCGTAGGGCAACTTAAGCTACAGATATGGAAAAGTTGAGATTATATGATAATAAATCTCCTTGGATTATATCCCTCCCCTTAACATAAACATCCCCCTTATCGGGTACTCTTAAAAGGTAATAAAGGAAAAGGATGAGTAATAAGAAATGTGGAACCAAAGGAAAGCTTCTGAGGAATGGAACACAGTGGTACTAGTTTTAGGCTTAAAGGACCAAGAAAAGTGAAGAAAATGGAAAAGAATGATAAAGGGTGATAGTTAGGGTTTGAAAATGGAAGATTTTGGATTGAAAATGGGTATTTGATGATGGGAATGGGTTTATAAGGTGAAATGGGTAAAGAAAATGATGAAAAGATGGATTTTTTTAGCATAAATGGTGGTAAGAGTTTATGGAGATTTTATAGTAGTAAAGGGTAAAGAATTAGGAAGAAGAAGGAGAAATAGTGAAAAAAAAGTTAGGGTTTTATGCAAAACTCTGTTGATTTTATACCTCTTGCAAAGATACAGGAAATCAATGAAATTGTTGAAACCCACTATTAATGGTCTAGAATATGAAGATTAACACGGGCTAAATAGGCCTTTAATGATGGTTTGTCAAATAACTATTAATGGTTTGTTTAGATAATTTCCAAGTGAATTTAACCTTAAAAATTACATCAAAAGCTTCCTAAATCAAGTGCCAACAAAATTCAAAGGATTATTCATCAAATAGCTTAAGACATAGAATTTTAAACACTTAAAAACTAAGGAAATCACACTAAAATTAAAGAAAACACTAAAGAAAGCACAGTATACTTAAATAAAACACACTTACAAGGTTACAAAACACTAAACTAAGATCTTACCAAACAAAATAAAAGAAACAAACACACAATTAAATAGCTAAATGGGAAATTCCTAATTTAGTGAGGATTGAATAGTGACAAAGTCTTAGTAGACTCCTCAGCTTTCCTATACACATATAGCTTTTCCCTTTATCCATTAACCTTGAAGCTCGTGTGACCATTGGTCATCATCTCAAAACCTAACTACCCAATTCATATATATATATATATATATATAATATTCATCATCAGAAATAGTATCCACTTGCAACAAATTCAATCTATACACATGCATCTCAATCTAAAAGACAACTCTCAAAAGTATGCAAATCATAACTGAAATTATCCCATTGAACAAAGTACCATACTTCTAGCCCTACCTAAAGCCTAAAAAATCAATCATGATCATTGGGGTTAACAATAATATCTCAATCCCCTAAAAAATATAATTGTAAGGGATGAACTACCTACTTAGTAAGGGTCACCTAACCATAGCCTTGTATCTCAATAACACAATTACTCAATATGGAGTGAAAAGATATAATAGTAAAGTAAAAGCACAAGTAATATTCAAAATTTATTCTATATTCCTAATTATTGATTTATTTGGGCATTACTTAGTCAGTAAGCTTGTCTCATCCTCAACATCTCATCACTGTGTGGAAATATGATAATAAATATAAATATCAGCACAGTATATCTCTCTTACTCAATCATATCTGATACCTCAGTACCAGTTTGGTACATAACCATTAGCAAAGGGTATTCCTTGGACTCAAGATACCCTAGTACCACTTTGGTATTTAGTTATCAACACAGGGCATCCATAGGTCAAGATGCTCCATTACCTATTCCAAGAACAAGTTCCTAGCCACATCTTATCCTTATCTCAACATCTCATCAATATTAAAGACCATGAAATATAACCTATCGTAGGTACGCCACTTTTCCATCACTATTCTGAACCCAATCCAGTATAATCAAATCTATCATCTATTTTAACCAAAAAAAAAAAAGATCCATCAACTCTAATGTATTTTAAATCCCATGCAAGCAGTTCTTATCATAATGCATAGGACAATGTATAATAATTAAATTCACATTCAACAATTAGCATGCATTACAAAACACAAAGTAGGGAACAATAAATAATCACTTTATTCAAAATTTATTGTGTTAATTAATTATTTAATTATTTCTAAAAAACTCACATATCTAAAAAATATTCATTTTAGTCATAATTAACATAAAATATGCAAAACATGCACTTTTAATAAATAGTATTCACAATATGCGTATAGCATTGATAGCTCGTTGTAAACAGCCAAATAATAAATCTAACAAGACCTCATTATGTAGTAGGGCAAGCTATAGTCAAACTATAAAGAGGTAGAATGAAACTGTTATTTCAAATGTTATACGGAAAACTAAAAAAAACTTGGAGCGATGAAAGAGAAATAAACTAAGATGCAACTAATAAAATAAAAGAGATAAACACAACAAAAAATATAATAAAAATTAATAAAAATATCAAAGAAATGCGTAGAAGGTATCATTAGAATTTCGAGACAATCATTGATTCTGGAATTTAGGCAAATAGTGATTCTCAAATCCTAAGTTCCTCTGAAATAGATAAATCTAATAAGTTTTGAAAATACCCCTAACTCCATAATAACTTAGAACAAACTCTCCAATTTTAATAGCAAAGAAGCACTAAGTAACAAGGAACTACTAACTTAGGCAACTAACACATTAGCTCGAAAAGTGTATCCCAAAAGATTAGAACATTAGACTAGTTGGTTAAGTTTGCTTACAACTCTAACTAATCTATTGCTACTTACAAAAATTGCTAATGACTGTTACATATCAAAAGCATCAACCTTAGTATTTGAATTAAGAATTATAAGAAGTGTGATCAAGCCTAAGAATAATCCTCATTTCTTGACAATAAACCCAAGCTCTAATCCAACCTAAGCCTAAAATCACCAATTTAATAAAAGTCCAATTTCATTCTATCAAATAATTGTCCATCATCCCCTTTATACATTATAACCCTAAACACTTAGCCACGCATACTAATTATAACAAAAATAGAAATTAAATCCAAAATATACATATTGGCAAATATAAGTCAAGTAATAAAAATTAAGATTCAACACTTAATTTAATGAAAAATCAACCTTTTTACACTAACATTCAACTAAATACAACCTAATTCACAAAACCTAAACTAAATGCATTAAAAACAGAAATTCTAGCACACAAAATCAAAACAAAAACTAAAATTAAACAATATAGGACATGAGAAAATGCATAAATCTCAACTACTAAGCATAAACTAACTAAAAACATAAAAAAATAAATGGAAATATATAAGATAAATAACCATACAAGCTTGTAATTAGTGAACATAACTAGAAGCAATAGGAATCGAAGCCTAAACAACTAAAATACAGGCTAGAAATTGATAATTAAACCATCTATTGCAAAGTATTCAATAACACATACATTATGCAAGAGATTCAAGCTTAAAATCCATTAAACATTCAATCTATATGTATTAAAAGACAGAAAAAGAAAACACAACTTAAATATCATTCAACAATAATAAATTAAGTTGAATACTACCTAAAACTCTAAGCTAAATTGCTAGAAATCAAAATAGAATCAAAACCCAACTACAATACCCTTATAACATGAACAAATGCTAAGAAAACAAGAAGAAAAGTTACAAAAATAGCCATGGCTACTCTATAGTAAGTTTTTATCCTCCTTATATATGTCCTAGATGGTTGTTGGGGTTTTAGGGATGTTTTGGGAGCAATTTGGTCAAGTGTGCCGTAAAAATCACAAAAACGACGTTATTTTACAAATTCCATTTAAGTCCCAGAAATTGATAGCTTTTACTCCGACAAAGGCGTTAAAAATTTGATAGCTTGTCTTTAACTACCAAATAATAAACCTAGCTAGTCCTTACTATGTAGTATGGCAAGTTGGAGTTAAGCCATAAGCAACTAGAATGATTGTTACTGTGGTTTGGAAAATGAAAACAAAAAAATATCCCTAAAGTGATGAAAGTGAAATAAAGTAAGATGCAACTAACTCAACCAAAGAGATAAACATAATGCAAAATATAATAAAACTAATAACAATATCAAAGAAATGGATAAAAGGTATCATTGAGATTCCAAGACAATAATCGATCCTCAAATTTAACCAAATGATGTTTTAGCTGAGATGTTAAACTATAGAGATCAAGCTTTCAAATCCTAAGTTCCTTTGAAATAGGTAAATCTAATAAGCTCTAGAAATACATCTAACTCTATAATAACCTAGAAGAGAATCTCCGTTAGGGGTCAAATTATTAGAGTTTTAATGGTTGATTTGTTAAATTAAGACCAGTGCTTAAATGTTAAATTTATATGTTAATATATTTAATTTGTAGGATGGAGCTTTACGATGAATATTGAAGCAAAAATGAGAAGAAAGTATCCCATTTCTGACCATTAACAGCACCCTGCCAAGGTCATATTAATGGATGAATAGGGGGCCATTTAAGGAAAAAAACATTCAATCATTAACGGCGGTCTCTCAAGGTGCCGTTGATTGGAGGCAAGGTGCCATTAAATGTAGTAGTCAACAATTTAAGCTCCAAATCTCTAAAATGGCGGCTGTTGTATGTCTCTAATTAATTTTCCTATCTGCTAGCACATGGGAGAGGTAGTAGCAGCTGTAAAAACAAACAAAAACATAGAAGAAACTTGAATTGCATAGAGAGAATCGTTCTGCCATAATCTTAGAAAGAATTCTTCTTCTCTCTTCATAGTCCTTTAGCTTCAAACACTTTTTTCTTCAAATTTTTATGTTGTTTCTAAGTTTTTGAACATCTAAGCTTGGTGTATAAACATAGTTATGAGTTTATAACTGATATTCAAGGGGTTTATAACTCAGATTACTTGTTATTATGCTTTTATTTTTGAATTACTCAAAGTACTTATTCTTATGCTTATAACCTTGTATGTTCTTTGATTTTTCTACAACTTTGATTTGATACAAAGGCTTTGCTGCAATCCAAATCGAGTTGGGAGTTATAAGACATGTGCAGAAGACTTAAAAACCTATTTTGTACACTTTAAACTTATAAATTCAGTTAGTTTATATATATATATAAAAATAAGTTATATGTTCTTTATATCTTGATCAATATGTGTGGCTAAATCATTTTTATTGCTAAGGATTGATGTTTGTATGATTTAAGAGAGCTTAA
>JAOXYD010227915.1:0-18249 GCA_028565735.1 Pinacopodium congolense
CGGACCTCCGATTGACCTGAAATTTGAACTGGAGCTTCCTAACACCTTGATCTTCCTCTCCACCAATTTTCATGGCCATCTGATCTATATATCATTCCCAGCAAGCCACCAAAGTCACCTGAAAAATACTGCACTCTGAAATTCTGATGCCTGCAAAAGCAAGCAACAATGTGCATCAAACTATCCCTCGAATAAGCTCAAAATCCACCCTTAAACACTAAACAAAACAAAGAAACACTTAAACACTTCAAAGATCATGAAAAGATACAAAACAAGCAAAAGATGAAATAAACTAAAGCTAAAACACATAAAGACACACTTAAAACACCTAAAAACAGCCTAGAAACATAACCAAAAAGCACACTTATCAATGTGCTCCTTGTGTTCATACACCTGCAAGCACACAAGGCAAAGTATCAAACATTATAAAATCAAAATCACCGAAACTAAGCAATATTCTAACAAACGATCCCCTATAACGATACCAAAAACTTGTTAGTCACCAAACTAAGTACTAAATTGCTTTACACTAACACCGCAAGTAAACGAATTGTAAACCTGTACCATAAGTAGATATCATCCCATAAGGATTGAATTTAGTAAACCTATTAATTTGGATGACACTTTGTTTAAGGAACAGATTTGAGGAATAAAACTAATAGAAATTAAACTAAAAACAAATTTATCACTAAATATAAAATAAATAGTAAATTAGAACTTACAAGAAATCAAGATTAAAGACTAGGAACTGTTGTTATCCTTATTTATTTCCCCCTTATTTGATTGACTCAATTTATACTTGGCCTAAGATTTTCTAATATTCTATTTACCCTCTCTCAAAGTGTAACCAAGTTTCATTTGTTAAATGATTTAATGTTGACCTTGCGATCTCTCAACCTACAATGTCTTTCTTAAAAGTCTAACTAAGTATGAAGCAATCCTATCAGCAGTATATCAATCTATTGAGATCTCTTTCTAATAAATTAATAACCTGTTATCTATAGGTCAATTAAATGCCAACTCTCGTTGTACTTTGAACATAGAATACCCAACTCACCCTCTCAATTTATTACAAGGTTTTAAACTCAATAGATAACAAAAACATTTGTTCCATTAAATTAACACACAAGGGTTAACAAATAGTTTAAACAACAATTCCTAATAACATAACTAGTATCACAAATAATCATGTTCTTTATCATAAAACAACACTATAAGAATTGAAAATGGAAGAAAATAAAATTTTGTCACACTAATAAGCGATTGTGCAGTTGGCGTCTAATCCTAGAAGCTGTAATATGATGATGTCCCAATCGCCTTCTCTAGTTCTCTGTATAGAGTATCCTCTGCTTTTTTTTCGAGTCTCTCCCTCCTGTTCTCTTTGCCCATATCTGAGTCCAGGTTTTTCTTTTTTATTCACACTTCGAATTTTTTGAACGACAATGTACAAGAAACAGAGGCCACATCCGTGTCCTATGTATGCCATGGACATAGGATGTGAAGGCCACACTTGTGTCCTATGTTGCCAAGTACGTGGCTTTCTAGCCATTGTCTTCTTATTTTCCGCTACTTTAGTATGCAAAGACTTCTACCTACCACATATAAAATAGATTCATAAGCTATCTAAAAAGACAACAAGGAAATAATAAAAGATACAAAGATAATAATTAACCAGCAACACATAAAATCGAAATAAACACCACTATTAAAACAAATTAAAAACAACTTATATCCTAAATACACTAAAAACAAATAAATACCAAACTAATCAAATATAAAATTAATACCTAAAACACAATTATAAACTTACATGATTTCTTTTAAGTATACATTGAGAGTAATCATGTGCCTCCTTCTTAGTGCCATCTTGAGCTCCTATTACTTGTCCACTAGAGTCAATAAGTTTAATAATTTTATTCCCATTCCTTCTTCCAAGTATAGACATATAGAAGAGGGTTTTATTCTAATCACCCTTGTTTAGTCACAAAGTTCTAGCTTTTTGCCCTTACAAAAATAAAAGTGGGTCCAAGGTTAGTGTAATTATACAGTAAATTTCACTCCATTACCTTCTTATAAGCATCCATAGAAATGAGATTCAATAAGTTTTGGCATTGATTCAAATACTCTGTAGCTTGTTAGATAGCTTTCTTATCAATAAATTTATGTCTCCTAGCTAACTCCTTAAACTCTTGTTTAATTTCTAGAAGCTTCCTAGCTAGATTATATTTCTCAAATCCTTCAACGAGCTCCCTAATATAAGACTCAAATATTCCATTAAATTCTACAAATTTATTTAAGTTATTGAAGAACCTAAATGGGGCATGCTTAGGATATACAACCTAGAGACTAAGAATTTCAACTGGACAATGATTAGATTTAAGATGTTGATTACATATTTTTTTAATTTTTGAAATTTATCCATATAAAGATCATTTGCCAATGCTCTATCAAGCTTATATTTAAGTAGATGTAAGCCACTCTATTTATTAGACCAAGTATAACAATTTCCTTTAAAGTTAATATCACCATTGATACCCGTCGTTCAAGTCTTAGATTTTTTGTCCTTTTTCTAATCAGCACCAAATCACTTCCAAACTTGGTTTTCACTTAGTATTTATTTCTAATAATCAATCTTGCATGTAAACTTAAAATGAACACAATTTAAAATTTTAAAAAAAGGATGAGCTAACATTGAAACTCGATAGAAATACTATAAAATGCTTTCCTATTAACTACTCCCACACTTAAAACTATTACTTGTCCTCAAGTAATGACTAAGAAACTTCACTTAAAACAATATTAATCAAAAGCATCGATCTAATTAGGTAAAAAAAAAACAATTAATGTCTTTGATTTAATGCCCAAAGTTCAACTCCATCATGAAAATAATTTAGTTAAACACATGTAAATCACATTATTAATAAAGAAGCAATCCTTAATGTATAAGATCAAGCATTCAAGTCATTCCATATAGTTCATTATATGAATATTGTCAAAGATTCTCAAGAGAACAAAAACTAAGCACAAATTCAACTTTGGAGTATTTTATAGGAGGTCACCTAGTCTTTTATGTAAGGAAAAACACTTTATCATGATTAGCTCTAGTTACTCAACTAGGATACTCCTTGTTATGTTGATAGAGATTTTATCTAACTTTTTAATACGAAGTTTAAAATTTTCTTATGAAAACCTTTAATTACTAGGTTAGATCACACTCTTAAATGCTACATTGGTTTGACGATGAAATACATGCTCTCTTATTTAAAAAACCACATTTTCTTTTAAAGAAAACGTCCTATTCTACATTCATATGAAAAATCATATAAAAGGAACTTAAGAACTTAATATCGTATAAAAGAAGATACTAAACACATGGAAACAGTGAAAAGAAAATGAAAAATGAAAAAAATATTAGGGTTAGAAATCATTTAAGAATTAATTAATTTTTAACAAAAATTAAAACAGTCAATTGAATTAAAATATTGGAATTAAAATTTGACTAATATTCATGATCACTTGAAGATAAAACATTCAAATCATCATAATTAAACTTACAATAATCTATGTATAATAAATTTTAAACTTGTTCCCTACCCCCAAATTAAAATTAGACATTGTCTTTAATGTTCCAAAAGTAATGAAAACACAAAGAGGAATGGAAAAATTATTACTCCTTTGAATGAGGTCATCCATTAAGTCCTTGATGGAGAGGTTGCAATCCACTTTAACACACCTAAAAATAGAAAAAAAATAAATGAAACAAAGTTAAAGCTCTCTAAAAAAAAGTAACTAGAGGACTATTTAATGTTAGATGGTCTAACTATACTATGATTTTTCACCAATCCAATCCTAAAACAACTAAAAAGGCAACTGCACCTTATTAACAAGTACTATAAAATGGTAAGAAACCTAGTATCAGCTCTCTATGAATTTGAACATAATACTAAGTTAATTAATTTCTCATTATCTAGATGAATCCAAATTGATTAAGTAAAAGAAATAAAAAGAAACAAAAGATAATAATTAATACTCAATCTAAACACAAGCTAATAAATTAATAGTCTAACAAATGATAATATAACTAGAGCCTCAGAATTCAATGGGTTATCAAATAAGAAATAAATTGTTGGATGGATTAATTCATTCATCAGTGAAATAAGATATAACGTTGGGTCATGGAAATAACTTTTCTCTTTTAAACTAAATTCATTTATTTGAATCACATAAAAAATTGGAATAAAAGACATGAATCTAAAGATGCTTAAACCCAAATTATTTAGATCTAAGAACCCTCACAAAACATTTTAAAATTGGTCAACAACTAAATTCAATTATGACACCTAATTAATCTTCCAACAATTAAAATCTGGTGGTTATGGGTCATTTAATCATCTAAAAATATAACTAAGATAGCCGATCAAAGAAAGATTATATTAAGAACTTTAATTAGGAAAAAAATCCTCCAATCAAATAAGACCATCAAATCTTAACCCTAGGAAAAAAAAATAGTAAACACATATAATCTACAATAGAAGTAAGAAGAAAATAATAAAGCGCACATCCATTGATGAAAAATAAGAGTTAATACAAAATAAGAAAGAAAGAAGAAGGAATATAACCAAAATTGATCATTTTTCGTTGAATGCTCAATCCACCTTGAATGCTCTTAAAGGCTCTAATCCACTTTTTATTTTGATAAATCAGAAGATTAATAAAAATAAAATGATATATATATATATATGAAAGAGTATAAAAAAGATAAAACTATCTAGACTTAGTTAGACAAACCGGTCAGTAAAGAAGAAAAAACTAGAAAAACTAGTTAGCTCGGAATAAAATAAAAGCTACACAGAGCTAGAACAAGCAAACAAAAGATAAAACTTGCCACAAATTGGCTAGACTAACAAAAAAGATGAAAAAGATTGAATTAAGAAGAACACAAGAAGAAAAGGAGCTTAGAAGACAAAAACACGTAGAAAAGAACAGCTAGGAGCTAAATAGGAAGAAGGCTTCTCAATCTTGGTCTTAAATGGGCCCTGGACAAAGGAAGATCTATCCTCATTGTCTCTTCTCTTACTATACCATCTTTGGAAGTTAATAAGGGCTTCCATACACTCGAAATACCTTGGCCATTTTGTAAAGCTAGAAATAAAGGACTTTTAAAAAGAAACATCATCAAAAGTTGAATTTCATGACCTTGTAGAAATGATTGGAACAGTTTTGATTGCAACCTTTTACTTCCTATTGAAGAAGGACACAATTGGAGAATGATGGTGTTGAGCAACTTCTTCCTTCTTCCAAGGAGGATGTTTAGTACTAGTCTCACCCATAGGTTTATTGGGGTCACCAAACAACAACTGCCTTCTTAGGTTGATAAACCGTTTACCCTTAATCAAAGAATTTATTTCTTCTTTAAGCATATAACCTATAAAAAAAAGTTAAAGACAAAAAAATCTTTAAAAATTATTAGCTCTCATTTGTGTTTAAGTTGAGATTTTTCAAAGTTTGGAGGACCATTTTAGTAGTAATGCTCCCAACTTCCAAGGTTGCAACTTTGAATGTACGATTGTTGCGTTCTTGCAAAAGGTTATAGAAAGTAGATAGAAGAGTATTGATAAAGAAGCTGGTGTCAATATTCCTATCATTTGGAAGGTGACAGAACCATTAAAAAATGGTAGATAAGTTTGTCAAATGAGGTAATTAGAATTGGAAGGGGCTAAGGATATTTAACCAAATTGTTTTTGAATAAAAAAATTTAAAGATCAGATGGTTAAGATTTTCATTATTTGAAAGACATAAGGAGTATAAATTTAGGAAATTTAAGAAAAGAAATTTGTCTCCAGTTTGCAATTTGTTAAGAAAAGAAAGCCAAAGAATGAAGGAGCATCTTGGGCTAGTTTTCTTGTGCCAAACAATGTTGAACCATGCTACAAGAGGGTTAAAGGATCTCAAAAGTTTTTATGATGAAGAATTTATATAGGACTTGGTAGAGGTGGTTAGCCATTCCAGTCTATCCCTTTGGGAGCTAATAGGTTGATAGGGAGGAGGTTTAATATTTTAGATTGCTTGATTAGTTGCATCTAGCCATCTCAAGGTATTATCTCTGTTTATGTCAAATATATTAACATTCAAAGATAAATCATATCCATTGATCTCTCTTAGAGTAGAAAGCTCTAAACTAATTCCTTTAAGATGCCAAGGATCCACCATAAAAGAATTATAATCCCATTTCCAATCCTGAATCTGAATTGGTTCCGAATAAGGTCCCTAACTTGTAATAACTTTATCTAACTCTAGCAACTGTTGTAATTTGGTTTAATATAAAAAAAAATTACAATTAAGAATACTATTGTGCACCCACTTGATCCTCAAAGCCTCAGGATCCTTTAAAAAAACAAATTTGTTTATATAATAAGACATTATTCCAGGTAGGTAAGTGCTTAATAACTACACCACGTTGTTTTTAGGTCTACAAATATCCCTCAATTTTATTTTTCTAAGATGGTTAGTAGTAGTAAACCCAGACCATAAAAATTCCTAAGCTTTGTTTCAATATCTTTGATAAATTAATAAGGAAGAATGAAATGTATAGAACAGTAGACTTGGAAGGTTTAGAGAACATAACTGATCAACTGTAGTCTAATAGCATAAGAGAGATATTTATTCATCCAATTTTTTACCCTAGCATTGATTTTATCTAAGAGAGAAAGGAAGTCTCTTTTAGAGGGTCTTTCAGTCAATAACGGCAAACCTAGATACCTAATAGGAAGCTCTCCTTTTTTTAAACTGTGAACTAATTTAGTTGTTGATCAAAATTTTCCAGGTTAGCGGACAAGAAAACTAACCCTTTAATAGATTCATGTCTAGACTATAAAATTTTGAAAATAGCTTAAAATAATTAAACAATAATTTCATAGAATCAATATCGACATGGCAGAAAAGCATAAAATTATTAGAAAACAAAAGGTGGGAAAGTTTAAGCTTAGAACATCTCTAATGAGAATAAAAATTATTAGCCTTCACTACAGTAGTGTCTAAACTTCTAGATAACGATATCATGCACATAATAAAAAGATGAGGTGAAAGTGGGCTCCCTTGTCTCAACCCATAATTACCATTAAAGAAATTAAATGGGGTACCATTGATAAAAATGAAGTATGAGGGAGAGAAAATGCACACCTTAACTGAACATACTATGGGGGGAAAACTAAAACCTGAAGAAAACAAATTGAGAATTCCAAGTGAATAGAGTCTCATGATTTTTTTAGATCTATTTTGAATGTACACCTTTTACGACCATTGTTAAGATGATAGTCCCTAAATATATCTTGTACTAACAGAATGTTGTCCCCATTTCGAAGATTTTTAATAAAAACTAATTAAATGGGCCTAATAATGAGAGGGAGAATGTTTTTAAGAAGGTTAGCTAGGATTTTTTAAATTTCCTTATAGATCATATTACAGGAATAAATAGTCTAAAAATCATATAAGAAGGGTTAGCATTCTTGGCATGAGAGAGATAAAAGTGGAATTTAGCTCCTTTATAAGTTTTCCCTACTAAAAGAAGCCATAAATTTGCCTATATTATTCCATGTTTGTTTTAAAAGGAAGCCATTAAAACCATCAGGATCCAGAGCTTTATGAGAATTGAAAAAGTTGAAAATAGGAGACTTTAAAATAATTACAAAATCATCAGAAATTTTTTAAGGGAAAATAAATCAAAGATAAGACCTTGTAGATGGAAGCTCTTTCTTATTTCAAAGAGTTCCATGAAAAAAGTCTAAGAACTGATTTTAAATCTCATCAAATTTAAAAATCTTTTTATCACTTATATCTAATAAAGAGTGGATATTATTTTTGTTTCGATGCGACATGATTGAGTTATGAAATAATTTAGTATTCCTATTATCCTACTTAAGCCATTCAATTCGAGAAGATTGTTTATAAAAGCTTTTCTGACCTTCAAGAGACTTAAGAAAATTTTTAATACTCCTTTTCCTAATAAATGAGATTAGGGTCATGAGAATGATTGCTCAGCTGATCTTGGATATGATTGAGACTAGTTTGGTCGTTAGCCATTCTTACGTTAAGGTCTCCAACCTTCTAAATGTTAAACATTTTGAAAGCCTTTTTTTACCCAATTTTAATATAGTCACTACATAGTATATAGGAGTCCCAATTATAAGAATAGACCAAGCCTCTTCAATAGTTTGAAGGAAATCAAGATGAGAAGCTATGAGGAACCAAAGCCTTGAACATTACTGGAGAATGCTCAGATATATTAGGATTACCTATGATGCAACGAGCACTGGGGAACACAGAGATCAAATTTGAATTTAGTAAAGCCCTATCCAATTTCCCGGTGATGCAAGGATCACTAGGTTGTTTATTAGACTAAGTGAAATTGTGGTCACTAGTGTTTAAATCAAAAAGAGCACAATCCTCTACATAGTCCCTAAAATCTTTCATACTCGCAAGAGCATAGGGAGTAATTAGGATTGCTTCATTAGAGTAAAGGATAGCATTAAAAACCCCCACTATAAGCCACAGACTAAGGCTGAGGCTTTTTAGATAAGACCAAAGATTTTGAAGAAGATGTTATTATTAAAACCATAAATACAACTAACATAAATAAGAGAAAGTTCATGAATAGAAGTCAATTCAAGATAGATAAGTTGAACAGTAATTTCTAGAGGAGAGTAGATCCTTATTCCAAATTATTAATAGTTTGGAATTAAATAATTGAGGTAAGTTACTAAAGTTAGACTAGTCATGAAATAATGAGCTGCAAATTTTATCTAAAGGGAGGGAGATATTTAATCATAGTTTCAATTAAACAAATAAAAGGCACAGAAAGAAACTTAAGAAGACTCTTGAAACCTAATTGCTTGAATTATTTAGAACCCTCACATTCAAAAACACTAAAGACATAATGGTTAAAAAAGAAACCAAGAGAAATTGGAAAATAATTAAGATTTAGCCTCTCTTTTAGATTTCCTATTTTTCTTGATAGAAAAATCATTAACCTCATTATTAGTTTGATTGTTACTCAAAGGGACATTTATAGCAAAATTGGAAACCAAATCAGATTTATGTGAAGCAAGAAAGTTAGCAGGCTTTTGAATAATAGCAGGAGCATTGGTATTTGAATGGAACTCCTTTAGTTTCTCTAGAGCATCCTTCCTTTTATAAGGACCCACTTGATGCATTTTTCGCTGAGCTGAGTTCTCCTCTTTGATTACTATCTGCTCTCCTACATACATATTAACTTAAACCTTTTCAGCACTGATACTAGTATTCTATTTAACTACTATTTGTTCTTGAGCATTCATAGCCAACAACTCTTGTTGAGATCTAGTTTCAAAAGCCCTGCATGTGTGTTGCCATTCTTTTTTCTTAGCTGTTTGATCAAGTTTCCACTTATATTCCACCTGTATTTCTTTAAATGCTACATCACTAGCCTCATTGTAGGTGGCTAGCTTAACTTTACTTAGCCAGGAGTTCTGTTAATCAATTTTAACATATAACCTATCATAACTGCTCTAGATATTCTTGTGGTTTAAGTATCCATCATCAACCCCTTATTATTCTAATATTCATTGAGGATATTATAAAAATGGGTTCAGACAAGTGAAAAACTAATTTCATCATGTTCTCCCACATTTAGACTATATTTGTCTATGAACAAAGGTTTACCTTGGATGTGCCAAGGACCTTTCTCTAAAGCAAATTTCATTCCCTCCTAAAAATCAAATTTAATTAAGAACTGGTCAGAGCTAGTAATTAAAGTCTCCATCAAGCCATATGATAACCAGGCCTTAGAGAGTGTACCTTGGACTATTGGAAAAGCCAACCTTTTATTAATGAAGAAACTTATGAGAATTGTTCGAAATTTGGCCGCTCCTCTTTTGGCTATGTCTAGAGGCAAAATAACCACCATCTTACCCATTCCTTAACTTCAAATGGAAATAGGTGAGCGATTGGACCGTAGATGAGTCCAGTAGAACATCCAAAACTACCACTTTCTGTGTTCTAGATAGAGTTGTTTTTTTTTTTGGTTCCATAAGACTAGAACTTGCAAGATCGTAAAAGATAAAAGCAGGAATAGAATTCTGCAGTTGGGTAGGAGAGATGGTATAAGTAGGTATTTAGGTGGGAATAGGATTAGGGTTAGGATGAAGGTGAGGGGATATTTAGAGATTTGGTAGTGGCTAGGTTCAGGGCTTGGATTCTTGCCATCGAGATAAGGATTTGGATTAGGTTAGGAAAATGGTTGATTGTCAGCTCAAAAGAGGGAAACAAAGAAAATTTGGCGAAGAACAAATGTTAGGGTTTTCATAAAGGGGTGGAGAAGATGAAGAGGCCATAGAAAAAATAAAGGAAAGAGAGGGACGAGGAAAGGATAGGAGCAAAACACTAGCAGACCTTAAACTCCAATGCCTTCACTCTCGATCACTCCCACTCTTGATCTCTCATTGCTCAATAAATTAGCTTGTTCTTATTCTTAATCCACTTTTCCAATGAAAAGAAAGAACAAAATAAAATAAAATCTAAACTAGAACTTTATTTAAGAATAAGAACAAGCTAAGTTCTCTTCTTTAATACTCCAAAATCTCCTCTTGGATCCTATAAAAGAGAACAAAATAAGAGTATTTTTATTCCACAAGTGTTTGCTAAGGTTTTGGAATGATTAAGGATTTTTTAGACACATTTTACCCCTAAGAATTGCAAAATTAACGTTGTTTTATTAACTCTGTTTAAGTCCTATAAATTTACAAATTCTTCTCCTCGCTGCATTTTCTACTCTAACTCCTTCTATATACCTCAAATGGACATGAAATTTGATATGTAAACTCTTCACATGATGCTCTTGCTACCCATAAAATTTTAGAATGATCAAAGCTCTAAAAGTGCATCTAAGGCATCACCAAATCACCTTAACCAAGATTAGTGATTATGAGCTTCTCTTACTCATCTCTTCATGCATCGTTCATTACTTATCATACAATCTTGAAATTTGGAATCGAACTTTATAACATGATGCTCTAAGTCCTCAAACTAATTCCACACCTCTTCTAGTTCCAGAGTTATGTGAAGATGCTCAAGAAATTGCTTCTATTTGCATTGGGAAAGTGAGTCAATACAAAAATAAGAGAATAAAGATGAAGGAATAAACTGAAATTGTTCTTTTTCTTTGAAATCGCATTCTTCAATCCACCTTCAATGCTTTTGAATGATGCCTAGTGCAAAGAAAGAACAAAAGACAAAGAAAACCTAAACTATGACCTAATCTAAGAACAAGAACAAGCTAAGCTCTTTTCTTTAATCCTCTAAAATCTCCTATTAAATCCTTTTAAAGTGGAAAAAAAGGAGTATTTATATTCCTAAAAGTGGTTTCTATGATTTATGAATGATTAATGTTTTGTTTGGTCAGGTTTACCCTTAAGAATCATAAAACAATGTTGAATTTTTTACATTAGTTAAGTCCTATAAATTTATAGTTTTTCCCCTCTTTGCATTTTGTAATTGAAATATTTATATACACACCTAATGGCCATAAAAGTTGGTATGTAAACTCTTCACATGAATTTCATGATCCATATAAAATTTTAGAATGATTGGATATCTAAAAAGGCATTTAATGCATCACCAAATGCACTTGAACCAAAACTGGTGCTTGAATGAACTTTTCTTACTCTTCTCTTGATGCATCGCTCATTAATTGTCATACAGTCTTGAAATTTAATGTAGAATTTCATAACATGATGCTCTAAGTCCTCAAATTGATTCCACACCTCAACTGGTTTGAGAAATGCGTCAAAGTGCCTGTGAAATTGCTTCTATTTCCATTTCTTAACTCTTGTTTTATTATTTTCAATCCAATTAAGTTGAAAAAGCCTTGAAGCTATAGTATAATCAAAAGAACTCATAACTAGGACAATTTTATAGACATTTAGCGGTGAAAACACATTAAAAAATGACATAAAAACTAATATAAATCACTTTTGGCACCCAACAAAATGAAATGACAAAAAAATTAAAGTCAAAGTTAGGTTGCTTCCAAACAAGTGCTTTTTTAAGTCTTTAGCTAAACCTTTATTTTGTGCATCATCTAGTATAAAATGGAAATTTAAGCCTAAAAGAAATGCCCAAATCAATTGATGAGTTGATGATAGTCCCTTTAAAATGTGCTCATAAGCACCCAAATGTTGTATAGCGTTGGAGATATGGAACCATATTATTGCTCCGTCAAACTCCAAGGTCTACAATTTTATATAGACAATCTCCCTTTATACGAGATGGTTTCCCCTATAGTGTACAAAATGGTTTTAGGGGTTGGCCACCCTGTGATAAGATTGAATTTTATTAAATTTTCATATGCTTTTTAATGTTATTTCAATCTTATTTTATTGTTTAAATATTTAATTTGTGCTATATTGTGATTAATGACAGGTTTATTTCTTTAGCACAAATTTTGGGTCAAAGCATGAAGAATTTAAAGCAATTGGAGCAAAAGCCAAAGATTATATTAATTTTAAAAAAAAAGAAAGAAAAAGAAAAAAAAGGAAAAATTTGTTTTAAGCTCACCATTTTAATTTAATATAACGGTGAGCACAAAGACAGCACATGGGACGTGCATGCGGAAAACAAGCAGCAGGGGAATGCAATTTGGATTTAAGCATGGATCCCTAGGAGAGACAAGAGGGGAGGGGTCTTGACTTGAGTCTGACAGCTAAGTTGAGGTGGGCGGCTTTGGTCTTGCTGCAGTCTTTGGCTTGGAGAGGAGAGCCTTGACTATAGCTTGGTGGCTGGAGCTTCTTCGTGTGGACGTGTGGCGTGTAGCTGCTGTCTTGGAGTGGGACATGTGTCTTGGCTGATGAGTGCTTGGAGCCTTCTATTGTGGGGCTGCACCTGGATGACGCTACACAGGGACCTGCACTGAAGTTTAGAGTTTAATTGCAATTAATCACTATTTACACAAGGCTTTTAATTAAAAAACTCAGTTGTAGCCAGCGTTATTTGTGTTTCGTTCTTTTATTTATACTGTTAGAGTCTTCGTCTTCTTCTGTTGTTTTGCTTTGTTTTTGTTTTTATTTTTATTTTTATTTTATTTCTGATTTGCTTTGTTCTTTTAATAGCTGAATTTTGATTATTGCTTGGTTAGTTTGTTCTTGTGTTTTAAATTTTCTTATTCAATTTTTAAACATTGTTTACTTTAATGATGATTTTAGATTTATTTTTAATTAAGTATTAAGTTGTTTAAAGTTTTATTCCATATATTTTCAATTATTCATTTAGTATTTGATTTATCTATGTTTAGTAATTAGTTTCTATGCATGTTATTAATTTTTAATTCATTTAAAAATTCAATTTTTGTTTAATTTTAAATCTGAAATTTTTATTTAAAGAGTTAATTTGAGTTTTGATTAATTCAGTTTTAGTTAATTAAATAATAGTTTAAGTAATGTGTGTTTGCACCAATTTAAATGTCAATTTTTGTTTTTTCTTTATTGTTAAATTTTCAGCTTTTGTTTTCTTTTAATTAATTATGTTTAGTATTTATTTAATTTTTGTTTTTCTTAATTTAATTATATTTAGCTAGTTTAATTTTGGGTTGGAGAATATTAATGGGATTTTAGCTTAATAATTGTGAGAATTAATTGATTAAGTATTGTGATTTAGGTAAAGATTGAATTGGAATTTTTCATAAATTAAATGAATTAAATATTAATTCTTAAGATTGGCCATCTTAGGTCTAATTTCTAATTCTATTGTTATGAATGAACTTGTGATACGCAATAGTCCTAGTGATTTCTATAGGTAACAATAGGCTAATTAAATTTGTCGGTGAACTTAATCAACTTAGCCTAGAATTCTAATTCTTTAAGTTAGACAATCCAAGCTTGTGAGATTGTGCCTTAGGCTAGTCGTTCTCTAGTTGTTAATGCTATCGCGTCGTTAAATCTAGAGAGCTTATTCTAGGTTGCCTTATGATTAGGGATAGGTTTTCTATTATATAAGACATATCTAAAAATGGCGGAACTGAGGGTTTGAGAGCCTGTTTGAACCTATAGGCTAGCATCTTACACCAATCACAAGTTATCCATTTCGAGGATCGATTATAAGTCCATAATTCCTGATATATCTTCCACACAAATTTCGTATTTCTTATTTGTTTCTTCTTTGTTTGTCTTTGTTTCGTCAATTCTCTTTAGTATTTGGTTTTGAGGTCTTTGCCTCTAAGGTTTTGTTTTCTTTTTAGCAACATTAGAGATAGAAATTCACTCTAGCTCTTTGTGGGATCGACCTGGACTTGCCCTAACTACTTAGTTAGGTAGGTTAGGTAATTTTATTATTTGATAGCTTACGACGAGCTCACCACTGAATGTTGTGTTGACTTGCTTTAGAGCAAGATCCGTAGTTAATGACACAGTATGTATACCTTATAACACTACAAACACATTTTTTAAATGATACATTTATTGATCATAAAAAAATCAGTTGTCACTAGTTAAATACGTTATCCATATGTTTATAATTTATATGGGGATTTGCATCAATTGTCCAAATGGAAAGTATTATACCACCTACACTAGCATGTTCTGAGATCTACATCGTAGATATGTCCTTTGTGGGATGTAAAATTTAAAAGTTTGCCTATCTTATAGTTGAGATAGACACTGATTAAACTTTGTTTGTTAAAGTTCCATACAAAGAGTAATTTATCCTACTTTTCGAGAAAAGTTAGGAAAGTTTCTAGCTAATACTGAGATGGTTCTAATTATAGAGAGATATGGGAAAATGATGTTAAATAATCTTAGGCAAGTCATTTATTATTGCCTTATATCTTGAATAAAGTCAAACATACCCTATAAATACATGTTTTTAATATTTCATGGAATGTGTGTTTTTGATGGTCTACTCTTTTATGCAATGTGATTGTTTATTATGTCAAAATCGTCTAGTTTAGGATCTCGTGTTCATTGACTATCACTGGTGGTGTTACTACATTGACGTGTTTATAAAGGAGATAAGAATGCTTGACTCTTGTTCTACCACCTTAAGTTATAAGGAACAATTATATGAGGAAATTGTTAGACAAGGGACATAAATTTTATTTGGAACTTTCATTACCAACCCTAATTTGAGGCACCTTATATTATCTACCTCAAACACTGGTTGGTTATCCATAGGCCTAAATGATATGGAGGATACTGATAGCTACAAGGTTTACTAGGAATTTCAAAAAACCATGGAAAAAATAGGCCCTATTTTCCTACTAGAATTTTCACCAACAAATACATATGTAATTAGAAATTGAAGCACTATTATAATGTTACAGTTAACTCTCTAATAACTATATTGCTAAACGTAGTTAGTTTATGAAATTGAAATTAGTAATGCATTAACATATGTCATGTTATTGGTAGGTCTAACATAAAATAAGCTCAAATAAATCAATCTATAATCATGAAAATCAAATTCAATTTAAAACTAACTATTTTGGCAAGTATACCAATCAATAAAGTGGTGTATTTTTTAAACTCCAAATGTCAAACCTATGGAGAAAATGCTACGAATATTAGGTGACTTGGATTACAATTATCTAGAAAACTCAATATTACCAAATTAAGAGCGTTAGAACCACTAATAAGACCTAAAAGCTTCCCTACAATGTAAAGGATTCCAAAGTGTCTTAAATATTATTGAATTGAATGATTTAGCTAAGGATTAGGCTTTAAATGATTCAATTGAGTTATAAAAAGGTTGGAACATCTAATTTGGGGTATCTTCACTAAATCAAAACAAATTTATGGTCAAGTTAATGCCTTATCTCTATCATTTCTATTCCATGGTTTGGTTCACCTGTAACCATAGGAAGTACGCTTAGAGTTCACAAAGTTTATCATAAAAAATCCTATTTTTAGATCAGAACCCTCATAATTAATGAAGTTGTGGTCATTAATTGATTAAAATTCCAAAGCCAGAAAAAAACAACGCTTTTGCTATCTTAGAATAAAAACTAGATATTGAATAGCCTAAACTTCATACCATCTCAAGAAAAAGTTATGGGCTTAGGGACCATTTTCATAGATCCATTCCAAGCATCTAATCCAACTAAAAGGGAGACTCTATCACTCATTTTTAGAACATGAACCATTTTCTGAGCTGGTCTTTGTTTTCATACCCATACCTGTGCATAAACTAAGCCACCCACTTAAGAAGCTAGTTGCCAAAAAGAAAGGACGAGGAAAGGAAGTTGTCTACGAAGCTTTGCTCCCCCACCCTCTATAGTCTTAGTACTCGGTTTGTTGCTAATTTGATTAATGAACTTTAATCATGTTGTTTACTAATTTATCTAATGATTAAAGTATAATTCTCATATCTTTAATCATCTATCAACTTTATCTTAGGTGACTATGTTAAGATAAACATTAAACATTCAAAATAACATTATACACAGAAAATCGTAATACTCATCAAGTATCCATTATCTAAAAACATGAAGCAATCAAAGTTCATTGTTAATTAATATGATTAATTAATAATATAACATCTTAAATCATAAAAATAATTGAAATGAAAAGGGAAAATGTCAACAATATACATTAAAATAAAAAAATCATTTTCCAAAAATTTAAGTATTATCTTGAAAAAGATGATAAAATGATAAACTTGTAGACAAATAAATATTAGTGTGAAATATTTAATCCCTTCTCCATACTTAAATTGAACATTATCCTTAATGTTTATAAAACAACAATAAAAGCACAATAATGGGATAGAAGGGAATAGAAAGCATCTGGATCATAATGAGAATATCACTTGACGATCTATTGGGGTGTACTTTAAACCTTGATTAATGATTGTAGCATCTTAAAATCCTTTAAAAGAATATCAAAGCACTAGAACCAAGATAAATAGTAGCTATGCTCTATAAAAGGAAATATGATCAAAGAATGGCTATAACGCCCTAATACCCCCTCGAAGGAATATCAAGACGCTACTCACTCAATTCTCGCGCTCACACGATCTTTATCAATTTTAATAGCCAATTTCAGAAGAGTTTACCAAGTTGTTAAACATACATATTCATTTCATATCTAACTGCGCATCAGAATCTAATAACACATGCATAATAGCTAACTGAATCATAAAGCATTCTTTCATTTCACATCCACCATCAATATCGATTTACAAAAAAAAAGTTTAACATTTGAATACAATTGGGATGTTCAAAAAGAAAATCCAAAATATATCACAATTATAAGTAAGTACAAAAGTATAGAAATCCAAGAGATTTGGCCTTTACTGCAATGCTAATCCCTTGTCCTTATTACCTTTACTAGTACCTAAACGGGATAAATGCACTGTGATAAGCTTTCACTTAGTAGGGAATAATAAAAAGTAATAATAGTTTGCATGGATTGCTTATTGCAATCATGCTACATGTAGAAACAAGCTATCTCAATATTACAATATCAGAAGAAGCATAGGAGCATTGCATTTTCACGTAAACTATTCAACTATGGCTATTATGGAACACTATAAACATATTTCATGTGGTGATCAATTTCATATAACTCATGCATTCAAACATTTCACTTCCATTCACTTTGGTATGTCTTCCGAGTCATACCCCAATCACATTGTCATTCGCCATAATTTGGCATTTCATACTTACCAATTTCTCATTGAATTAGCTCCTTTTTAATCACATTTGCAAGTGCACATATTTACTGCTTGTCCTTGACAGCTATAGGTTCTGGGAGTTGGTTAACCATATCAAATTACGAACATGTTCCGGTGTCCGTTGACACATCAGTGTCATTGGCCCTTAGGGCAATGGAGCCAGAGGCTCATCACATAACATGTAGGGATAATCAAGTTTTAAGCTCTCATATCAAACAAATTACCGAACAGTTGAAACTATAACGGTTTGAACTTGTAGACTTGTAGGAAACCCCTATAGGCATGCATAATTAAACAGAACTAGACAGAGCAGTGTTGAAAACATTTCAATCTCAAGTTCATTTCATAAGTCAATAAACACATCATTTGCAAAGCACATAATCATTCATATCAATTTTGAAAAGCACATAATCATTCATATCAATTTTGCAAAACACATAATCATCCATATCAATTTTGGTAAAAGCTTAGGGTTTCATCTTTTGGACTTGCCCTACTATCAATCACTTAAGGCGCATTCACTTGAATAACGCCATGGTATCGAAACTCAATCAA
>JAOXYD010227926.1:0-18248 GCA_028565735.1 Pinacopodium congolense
CAAGCACGACTCTGCTTCCTAGGGTTGCTAGCACGACTCTGCTTCCTAGGGTTGCTAGCACGACTCTGCTTCCTCTCAAAAATCGATTTTGAGTTATCTTTTAATAACTTGTAGATACTGTTAGGGGTCGGGTGCATGAACGACTGTGATTTTGGATACGAGAAGATGAAGACTTCATTCAAGCTTTTAAAATAAGGTTCAAATTTAGATTCATACTTTATTACTATTGCGATTTAATCTTGTTGTAGAATATCGAGATCTTGACTTTACGAGAAATTGAACGAATATGAAAATTGTTTTTTGTGTTGATTTTGCTTTTGCTACACCATTCCCGAATTCCTAACACTGTGTATTGTGAGGAGAGAGAGATTGAGAGTGAAAGAGGAGATGTGAAATGCTGTGTATAAAAGATCTTTGCTTATAAAAGACTCGACAGACGTGGAGAGAGGTGATTAAAGAAAAAGAAAGTGGGAAGTTTTGAGCCAAATCACTTGCTTTTGAATTGTCAACAAATGCTCTGTCTAGGCAGCCACACGCGGAATTAGTGAGATTATGAAAGTTTCCACTTAATTAAATGATAAACTATAGCACACTAGAAAGAAATGCAAGCATCATTGGTTATGCAAAAAAAATTTATCAATTGAATAAATTATATGATTTTAAATGCAGATGTGTATTATATCATGTGGGTTCCCCGCAGGCTTTAAGTGAGTTTTAAAATTTTTAAATATCGAATGTCAAATTTATCCTTTTATCTTTTTTTTTCATTTTGCAAGGTTATATTTGTTAGTTTACATTTATTAAAATTTATATTTTTATTTATACTCCTAACTTTATTTAGAAATTACAAAAAAACCTATTATAAATACCAAAGACACCCTTATCCTTTTTTAATTTTAAAAAAACCATGAGTCCCATATGGGACCCATTGCTAGGGATTGGGGGTTCCATAGCTAATTCGATTTATAAATTTCTAGGGATCATCTGTTTACGAATTGATAAACTTTATTTGAATTATAATTTACTTCTTAATTGAATTAAACTTTCTCGTTATATCGTGATCACAATTTGAATGGAGAGAAATAAGATCAAAATTCAAGTGGTACCATTTAACATATCCCCATTCAAAATATGATTTATAGGACATAAATTTGTTCTTCATTTTTATATTTATAGTTTATCTAAAAATTCATTAATTATGTACTAAATCACATGACATAACAAGTTTCCTTCATACATGTTATTATTAAAAAATAATAAATTATGTCAATCAACTTTGACATCATATGATGTGTTAATATGAGATTTGGTTGTAAATTTGTTAGACAATTTTTATATTTATACTTTATTCTTTATTAACCAAAAAATTATTAATTATTTTATATATGTTTTAATTCATAATAACAAACTCTTTGAATCAACTTTAATAAAACATGACTTGATTAAGAATGTGGTGGATCAATTTATTTTTGGTGATATTAGTAGTTATATTATAATGGAATTAAGTAATTTGTAAAAATTTAAATTTAATTGTATTATAGATATTTAATAATTATATATAACTAAAGGATAAATTTATAATTTGACTATTTAATAAGTAAAAAGAATAATTAAATTAATTGTCAAAATTTATCATGAGAATTTTTTTCTCCCCCTTGTTTCCTTTAAGGATTACCCAATCCTTCATCCATTTCCACTACTTTATTAGTAAAGTAAAGACCGATTGAAAGCAGCATGACCAATATAAACTTGAAGTTTCCTTCATAACTATTGTTTAGCAGTTTCAGTGACTTCATTTTTGTTCATTAGCTTTCCAGAAGAATAACAATCGAGAGTAGTATGTGAATTTATGGCAACTTGATGAGGATGTTCTTAACACTCGGCCTTGATTGAAAATTATAAACACCAAGCCGTCATCGGAAATAAGTATGCTTCTTAAATGGAAGAGACTCGATGAGGATATCAATCCACTACTTATTAATGTTGCAATACTTCAAGATAATATCTCAACTTGTCACCAAGTTATAGATGAAATGGTGACAAATCTCTATGTGCTTTGTCCTTCCACGATAAATTAGATTTTTGGTCATCAATATTGTAGCTTTACTATTATAAAATATCTTTGTTACTTTAACATGTGCTTGACTAAAATCAGCGAGTCACCTTCCTAACCACATGGCTTAACATGTTGTCGATGTTGTCACAATATATTTCATCTCAGATGATCATAAAGTTATAATTGCTCGCTTCTTTGAGTTCCATAAAATTGCTTCGAATTCAATAGTGAAAATATTTCCAAAAGTGCTTTTATATTGTCTAAAAAACCTGTCCAATCATTATCTGTGTAACTAAAGAGTTTGAAATCATTCGTTTGAATATACCAAATCCCATATTCTATTATTCTAGGAATGTATTCTAAGATCCTTTTTCTTGTTTCAAAATGATGTTTTGTAGGACTATGTATACACCTAGAAACAAGACTCATAGAAAATGCAATATTATGTTTTGAATGTATATATTAAACTTTCATTAAACTTCGAAATTGCATTTCATTTGCTTTTCTATTCAATCTTCTTGTTTCAACTTCTCATTAATGTTTATAAGTGTGGTTGTATAGCTGCAATTTGGCATATTAAATTTCTTTAATAAACTAAGAGCATACTTATTTTGATAAATAAAAATTCCATCTTCTCTTTACATCACTTTTAAACCTAAGAAATAATGCAATAAACTCAAATCAGTCATTTCAAAATTTTTCATCATAAGATATTTAAATTCATCCATAATATCAAGTGATGAATCTATATATCATATCATTAATATAAAGACAAATCATAAGAGTATCACTATTACCATACTTCTTTAAGTAAAGAGTCAGTTTATTCTCATTTCTTTTTAACCTATTTTACTAGAAGTATAAGTCAATCTTACTGTACCACGCACGTGGAACTTATCTTAATTCATAAAGAGCTTTTTGTAACTTGGGCACCTAGTTGTCTTTACTAAAAATAACAAAACCTTCAGGTTGAACAACAAAAACTTCTTCTATTAAATTTCCATTTAAAAAGGTAAACTTAATGTCAAATTGATATATAGGCTACTTTAATTGTCCAGTTAAAGCAATAAATAATCTAACTATTTCGAAACGAGTAACAAGAGAAAATGTTTCCTTAAAATCAATACCTTTCTATTATGCGTATGTTTTTACAACAAGTCAAGCTTTATACCTTTGAATACTCCCATTAGCATGATATTTTGTCTTAAAGATCCATTTCAATCCAATTGCATTTTTACGTGGAGGAAGCTCCATCAACTCCTAAGTTTGATTTTTCTCAATTGCTGTTAACTCTCCTTTCATCACTTTTAACCATTCTTCCTTTTCAACATCTTTTTTAAAATAAAGAAGATCTGAAATAGCCAAAGTAAGAGCATTGTCTATATATTTCCTTAAGTGACTTAGATTTTCTCGATGGTGTGTAGTCATCTAAAGAGGTTAAACCACTTTTATTAGAAGAAGTTTATGTGGAAGTTATTGAACTTTCCAATCTTTGATTGGGCGCTTCTGGATTACTATCTATTACAGGAATTTGCGCTTTAATAGATTCTTTCTTACTGCTCCAATTCCAATTTCATTGCTTATCAAAATTACATTTCTACTGACAATAACTTTTCCATTAATTAGATTATACAAACAATATGCTTTAGACTCACTTGAATAGTCAATAAAGACAAAATTTTAAGACTTTTCATTTAACTTCTTATGATTTTGCAAGTTAACCATAGTATAAGCAATATGTCCAAAAATCCTTAAATAAGTTATAAGCCCTATGGCACCTAAAAGAGGGGAGTAACCATAATCTTACTAACAACTAATCTTCCTTTAATTGGGTAAAGTGTAACCCTTAAAACAATCTTAATTATAATGTTAAGAGGAACCCTTTACATCAATTTTGGTTAAAGGCCAATAGGAACCTATCACAATCTTGATTCTAAGATCAAGAGGAACCTATCCCAATTTTACTTAAGTGGGTGAAGAGTAACCCATTAATCTCAACCAAATTATACAATTTTGTACCACAAACACAGCCCCTAATTTAGGCTACCAAAGCCTCTACTCAATCTTATATAGCTTTATCAAACCTTAATCACAATCAATACAAGATAAGGGCTCAAAGGCAACTAATGCAATGTCAATGCCTTATGCAATCTCTAATGAACATATAAGGCATAAATCAACCCAATTCACAATCAAATATTAATGCAATTCAAATCTTGTTTTCTACAGGCCAAGAGTAACCTATCAAATTTATTTTAAAGCAAAGAGTATCCTATACCACAATCAACAACCAACACACATTAGTCCCCCCAATTTATGTAATCAATACACACCTTCTACGGTGTTTCTCTAATGCTCATTCAATAAACTCAATTATGAAAATTCTAGAGTTAACCATAAGTTATAACAAGCCTCCTAACACATTCTCATATTACAAATAATCAAATTTATCTAACAAAAACAAAATTAAAGTCCCAAACAATCAGATTTCATCAGTATAAACATAAGTTATCAAAACAAGTACTCTATATGTTTCAACCTATATATATATATATAGGAATTTAATCATTAAAATGATGTAAAATAATTGCTATAAACATACTAAAACCTTAATCAATCAACTAACAACAAATCGCAATAATAAACATAACTTTAGCACATCAAACAGATGTTCTAAAATGAGAGCAAAATTATAATACTCAATTTTAGACAACTTTGAGAAAACTGCAAAAAATAAGCTCAAACAACCAATATAATCACTTAAAATTAAAAAAATACTATCAACCTCCTAAGACCTTGAGAAAATAGAAAACAATAAATTTGCATCTCTAAAAATAGATTTAAATATCAAATTAAATTGAACAATGAACTGCACAGAAAACTTGACATATTTGAGTAATTTGTCTTCTTTGATCTCAAACTAAAGTTATGAGTTCTTAAAAGTCAAAGTAAAAGATCCAATGTACTCTTGAGACCTTAGGAAAAATGAAAATTGCCACCTAAAAATTTATTTAGGAAGTTAAAATCGTGGTTAAAATAAGAACAATGAAAATTTTTACAATTTTGAGAGCTTAAAAAGAAACGTTTTAGTCGCTTAAAATTTCAAAAGAAAGCTCAATCACCTTCGTCTATGTCTAAGAAAACTGAAAACAACAAGTCTTCAGCAATAAAGATGAATTAAAAACAAGAGAATTGAAGATGTATGAAGACAACACAAAAACAAAGACTATTTTGAGAGCTTTGAGAGCTTTAAGTGATTTGATCTTTCTAATTCATTTTTCAGAGGTTGTAAAATTGATAAAACAATTTGTGACACATATTTATAGTGTTAAAAGAGGTCTAAAGTCGTTAGAAACAAAAATTAGCTATTTGGGAGAAAAAAATCTGTTAAAAACTGAAAGAGGAAACTAGTCGTTGAGCTGTCAGAACAATACGACGGTCTTTGGGTTACATATAGCACCCTCAAGCCCGCCATATTCAACCGTTTTCCAAAAACCCAATATGGCAGGTTAGACAAATAGTTGTATATCAGCATATGCCGCCGTATATGTCCAGAAAAACCAGAAAACCAAATTTAATCAAGCTCCAAACTCATTATAACATCAATCTAACATAATTTAGGTTTCAAACAAGTTTTAAAACATATATCAAGGCTTTTTCAATTAATAAAAACATTCAGTTGATTCAAAACATAATAAGTAGCCTTAATATGAAACCTTTCATATTTAAACAACTTTAAAACCTTCTCAAACAATTCTTAAATCATCCATAAACCAAAATTCATAATTCAAAGATATTCAAACAAGTTCAGACATATAAGAACAACTTCAAGCGACAATTCAATTAATTTAAACACATAAAAAAACATACACTAAAACAATTCATCACATTATTACTTGATCATGCAACAGTTAGCTTATATGCTATTCTAATTCAATTCCTAATATGGAAAATGACATAGTCAAATTCAATTAGTCACTAAAACCACAATTCAACTCCTAAATACCTATATGCAAATGTTCATGCAAATGTGAGAGGCCTTTTCAAGCACTGATTATAATTAAGTTTATGACACTTACAACTTAAGCCATTTTTCTAAACCTTTCTAAACTTAATCTTCATTCTCTTGATATCCAAGCTCTTGATCATCCAATGCTTGAGTTCATCACTTGATCTTTATCATTTGATCCTTGATATCTAATCTCTTGATCATCCAATGCTTGAGCTCTTCTACCTTTAGCTCCACAAATTTTTTTTGCACTTTAACTATTCACCTATCTTAATTACACATCAAAACTCAAACACTAGTAATAATATTGTTTTGTCATCATCAAAACAGATAATTAGAACCAACTTGATTTAACAAACTGTCTTATAAATAAAATTTCTTTTAGTTATTATATCTTTATATGTTACACATATAATTGCATTAAAAATTTAAATAACTTAATATAATTAATAATAATTTAATTTTTATTAAGATTATGTTATTAGAATAACTAAAAAATTAAATAGATTCATCAAATAAAAATATCTAATAGAGAATAAATTTTAATAGAAAGTTTTAAATAAAGAATTACATCTCCTCAATTAAATATATTATAAATTATAATGCATATATTAGTTGTAAATTATTGCTAGAATAAAATAATTTATTTCATTAATTTTTATAAATTATTTATTTAAAAATTTAGATTTAATTTCATAAGGAAATGTCTCTTGTTAAATTGATAGGGTTGAATTATATGATATTTTTATATGTATTTCAATATGAATTCAACTTTATTTTATTTCCTAAATGCTCATTTTGTATTCATATTAGATTTTGATGCAGGTTTAATTATTAGACACAAATTTATATAGAAAAGGAGAAGATTGGAAGTAATTGGAAGCAAAGAAGAGGAGACTTGCAATGCATAACGTTGGTTTTGCATTAATAAGCTCCAAAACGACAACACACTTGAAGACATATGACAGGAGCTCATCCAACACATCTCACTCTTTTAAGCACAAAACAACAACGTTTAAGGGGTTTTAAAAAAGGAAAAGTTTGGATAGATGGCAAGGCTGGAATTTGTTTCGAATTAAGGGCATAAGGCCCTAGTGTGGAAGCTTGGCTGAAGGGTGTTGATGGCTACACCCATAAAACACAAAAAGAAGAATAGATATAGGAGAGTTTTTCTGGACAAAGGAGGGAGACGCATAAAACAAAGAGAAGTGTGGGTGGTTTTTATCTTGTTCTCAACACATGGGACTGAAGCTTTCATAAAGTGAGAGTGGTCGCACAAAGGAACTCCTCTCCTGGTGTAGGACTTGGTCAAGAATAATGGCTGGAGACTTTTAACCAATGGTAAAGCCGAATGCATCAAACAAAGAGAATGAAGAGGAGCTTTCACCTTAATCAAAAATTACGGCTACACATGAATTGAATTCTTTCTTGATTTTGTTTTCATTTTTCCATTTTAGGTTCTTCATTTTACCATAGCTTAACGCGTTGTTTTCAATTTAATTGTTTCACATTTATGTTGTCCGAATATTTGATAGTTTAGCCTTTGTTTTGTTATTCCTTTTCATGGTTGAATCTCATGCTTTAATTGTCGAATTTCATGTTATGATTTTATGTCCAACCTTTATTCTTCTTATTTGAGTCTTGAGTTTATAATTTCATATTTATTTTGATCAAGTGTTAAGTTATTTAAAGTTTTATTTCATAGAGTTTCATTTATCCATAGAGTATTTGGTTCATCTATATTTAGTAGTTAGTTTCTATGCATGTTCTTAAACTTTAATTTATTAAAATTTCAGGTATTTTTTAAATTTTATAATCTAGAATTTTTATTTAAAGTGCTAAACTAAGTCTTAGTTAATTAAGTTCTAGATAATTGCCTATTAGTTGAAGTAACTTAAGTTTCCATTAGGTGAAGTGTTGAATTTTGATTTTTTAGATTAGTTATTAATTTTCCAGCTTTTATCTTAATTGTTTAAGCTTTAGATTTTAATTTTTCAGATTTTTTTATTAAAAAATCAAATTGGGTGAAGTGTTATTTCATGGAGTTTTGTTTATTCTTAGTATCTTTAGTTCATTGATGCTTGGTCACAAATTTTAGTTCATTTATGCTTGGTAACTAAAAATTCGTGCTTATTTTTAGGTCTTAATTCAAGTAAATTCAATATTTTTTTAAGTAATAGGTCCTGGAATTTTTTGTTAGAATATTAATTTGAGCTTTGTTGAATTAGGTTTTAGTTAATGAATTAATATCTTAGTTAACTTAAGTTTGTGTTAGTTTAAATGTTTAATCGTGTTTTTCATTAATGGTATGTTTGGTTTAAAGAATGGATCTGTCCTAATCCATTTATCAAATTTAATAGATCATGGACTAGGATTCTGACATATACCATTGATAAACCCTAATTTCATCTTAGCTCCTAAGGCTATCTTAACCAATCTACTTTAACTCAAAAAGTTATTCCTAGTTAAAACTACATTAACTAAAATCATATCTAAATGATCTAATCCTTGAAGGTAGTGCGTAGTTTCTTCAGGTTGAACCCTCGATTTAGGATCAAGAATCGATTTGATAGGTGAACCGTGTGAAAAACCTTCCATCATCACAAGATCTTTGAATATGATGTGCAACCGTGAGTAGAGAACGAAGTTACTTAAAACCCTAACTTTTGGTGAACCCTAACTTTTGGTGAATTGATCCAGTCGCTTCTTCAAGACCAAAACCATGATAGATCCGTCGATGATGATCATCAATTGACTGCTTGCAAGAACCCCATCCCAGTAGGTTAAAAACAATGATTGATGAGTAACCTTGTTTTCTGCACACTGTCTTTACCATCAAGGACCTTGGTCCAGTTAAATATTTCCTTATTTTAGAGATTGCTAGATCATCTATTGGTTTATTGTCAATCAAAGAAAGTATGTTTTGGATATTCTTTCTAATTCAGGTTTGACTGGAGCAAAACCAGTTTCTACACCATTACCTAAGGTCTTACAATTAACTAAAAATTCTGGTTAGTTACTAGATGATGTAGGGAAGTATTGAAGGTTGGTTGTTAGGCTATTATATTTAGGGTCTACTCGTCTTGACATTACTTATGTAGTTCAACAGCTTAGCCAGTTTCTTTATGCTCCTCGCAAAGATCATTGGGATGCTACTCTTCACTTGTTAAAATACTTTAAGGGTTGTCCTTCTACAGATTTTTTTTCCCTACTTCTATTACATCTTTCGCTTCTTATGCATCTTCCATAAGTTCACTTGTGGCTTATTGTGATGTTGATCATGTTTAACAAATAGAGGGTCTATTTATGATTTCTGTGTTTTTTTAAACTATTCTTTAGTACCTTGGAAGACTAAAAAGCAGCCTACAGTTTTAAGATCTTCTGTTGAAACAGAGTATTGAAGCATGGCTTTAACTATTTGTGAATTGTTGTGTATTTCTTATGTTTTGCATGATTTACAGATTTCTTTCACTTTACCTATTCCTTTATGGTGTGATAATAAAGCTGCCATACATATTACAGCTATTTCAGTTTTTCATGAATGAACAAAACATCTTGATATTGACTGTGATATGGTTCATGATCAATATAAGCTTGATTTTGTTACTCTTGCTCATATTTCTTCTAGGAAACAGTTAGTAGATATTTTTACCAAAGTTTTGGCAGCGCCAACCTTTGCTTATCTTCTTTCCAAGTTCTGTTTGGTTTATGTCCACCAAACTCCAACTTCAAAGGGGGGATATTATGATGTATGTGTTTCGTTTTATAGTCATATTGTGTAGACCTTTCTATGTTTTGTATAGTTGCTATGTATTGTTTATTTTAGGTGAAGTCAGGTCATTTTGTATAGATAGGTTGAACTCATTTTCTTTTGTTTTGGTTGACTGTATATAAGAAAGGAAAAACAGATGTAAATTACTTAGAAGTGAGATTAATAAAGTTTGCTGATTTTATTTAGCTTCTCTCTACAACTACAGTGAACTCTTACAAACACTGTCTTCTCCCAAGTTTTATTTGCTATTGAATTGAATTATATATACACAATAGTTTCAGTTTTCTGCACCAATTTTCCTGGTTCTGTCTTAATTAACATCTTAAGTATTTTTGTTTTGTGAAGCAGTTTCTCTTCCCTCTAAAGCTATAGTAGCTCACACCACCATACCGGTATGTAGTCTAACGACCAATATGATAAACATATCAATTTAAGAGAGTCAATGGGTACATAGTTTCTAACACAATGCTTTGTGACATTTTTCAGTGTTTGCAAAATGTTGAGGACACAAAAGAGAAGATCAGGCAGATTTTCAACAAAGTCGATCTATCAGTATCTTCATATGACACTGCTTGGGTTGCTATGGTTTCATCTCCGAGTTCTCCAGTAGTTCCTTGTTTTCCTCCGTGCATAAATTGGTTACTAAATAATCAACTTCCTGATGGATCATGGGGTTTTCCAGTTGATTATCCTGGAAAAAATTCATTGGTTAAAGATGCTCTCTCCTCTACACTAGCTTCTATTCTTACATTGAAGCGATGGGACATTGATGAAATCCAAATAAGTAGGGGTACATAAAACATATCTATTTATCTGTTTCTTACTCGTGGACTACTGGCCCAGCTAAAATAAATTTCCATCTTCTTATAGTTTTCTTGACCACTTTTCATTTATAATGATCTATTTGCAGGCCTCAAATTTCTAAAGGTGAACTTTGCCCTACTTATTGATCCAAAACAACGTACACCAGTTGGATTTGATGTCATATTCCCAGCCATGATAAAGTATGCAAAGGATATGAACTTATCCTCTGACCTCGACTGATATGGATAAATGCTCCATAAAAGAAATATGGAGCTTGTAAGTATATGATCATACAATTAGCTGAGCAATATTTTGCTTAGCAGCTTTACTCTTTCTATAAAATTAACATGTCCAACTCTTTCGCAAGTAAAAAAAGAAAACTCTCTTAACTTCTTCAGGTTTTAAACGACTTTTTCATTTTCTTTTCAGAAATAAGTCGGAAGATCAAAAAGCATATCTAGCATATTTGTCTGAGGGAATGGGAAAATTACAAGACTGGGACATGGTAATGAAATATCATAGAAAGAACGGATCTTTGTTTAATTCACCATCCACCACTGCAGTTACTTATTGCCATGTTCATGATGCTGGTTATCTTGATTACCTTCTGTCTCTCCTTAAGAAATTTGGAAGTGCAGGTTTGTAAATATTCAAACTTGTTTGTTCAATCAACTAATGCAAATTCTGATATCTAATTCTTAAATAATTTTTAATAAAAAATATAAAGTTCCAACAATTTATCCATTTGATATATGTGCTCGGCTTCACCTGGTCGAGAGTCTTTAGAGGTCAAGAATTGATCGACATCTCAGAAAGGAAATCAAGAGCGTGTTGGAAGAAACATACAGGTTTTCTGATGAAAAGGATGTTTCTTCATGACGAGAGTTTTTTTACATAGAGTCATAATACTTTTAACAATACTAAGGAAAATGCTTTTCCATTCACTTGTCGTATGCATTGACACAAGTTAATTAGCATACATAGTGACAGAAAAATATACACCATGATAGAATTAGATTATTGGATTGAAAGGCCATGTCTTTTCAATTTAAAATTATAAGGTTGCATTGTTTGAATTTTAGTATAAAAACCTGTAAATTCAAACAAGAGATGAAATTGAAAAAAGAGAATACAATGCTTTATTTTGAATGAATTTGAGATTGGTTGGAAGTCTACTACTTGAATGATTCTTTAACCTGTAAAATACAAGAATAATTTACAAGTGTGATTATTTTTACAAGATAAATATTTAATGAAAAGACCCTAAATATTCAATCTATGTGATTGATCAAAGATTTTCTAACACATAGGTGTTGGCTGATGGGAGAAGAAGAACTATTTATGGACATAGCCACATGTTCTTTGGCATTTCGATTGTTGCATGCCCATCGTTATAATGTTTCTTCAGGTAATCAAAATTTGGTAGGCTACCATATGTTCATATTATCATCTCAAGATATCGCCAATCACAAGTTTATTCTGGTATGTGACAATCAATATGTGTAGATCTATTAACGCGAAGTGTTGAACAAGATCACATATTCAACCCATTTAGAGGATATCTAAAAAACATAGGCGGAGCCTTTACAGGGCACTAGAGATGTGTATATATTCATATGAGTTTGTTTTGCAGAAGTAGATCGCACTAGTCAAACAGTTTTTAGATGAGGTTTTTTCCAGTGGCTTAATCGTTGATAAACAACTTCAACAAGAGGTATAAATTTATGCTAATTTCTTTACATATAAAGACTGTTGGATTAATTCCTTATGTTTAATTAAGGGGAATAATAGTCACACAGGTGACTAATTTTTTAATTTCTTTTAGTTGAATGATAAATTTTTAAAAATTTTCAATTAAGTGATCAACTTCTAAAAAAAATTTCAATTAAGGAAAAAATGTTAACTCTATTAAATTTATATTAACGTAGTAAATGGACTTTATTACGTTTGTATCTATATAGTAAAAGTGTTAAGTTAACATCCACATATATATTTTCACCTTTAAAATTTTTCAATTCAGTAAGCAACTTTTAAAAAAATTTTCAATTCAGTGAGTAATCTTATAAAAAAAATTAATTTAGTGACCAACTTTTTAAAATTCATTCAATTCAGGTCAAGATTAAATTTTTAATAAAAATAACAGATGATTAATACACCAATATTTTGTTATGAAGAATTATATAATAACTTCTAAATTTAGTTACTAAATATATAACTTACTCTTTTAAAAGATGCAGATAAATTTTTTGGTTATACAATTCTATTTAAAAACTGCAAATTTAAGTGTTTGTTAATGTACTTTAGTTTAAATGTTCATAGTTTATCTTGAATAAAAATTTTATTTAAAATCAAATTTTATCATTTAGTATCAAAGCTTAGGATGGGTAAAGTTCGATAAATAAAGATTCATGTATATGGATCATATGAATAGAAAGATTCATAAGAGACTCAAATGGATAAATTTGGGTCTGAGGACTCAAATGACCTCTTATTAATTATAGATTAAGGTGGAGTGATGTGAGAAGATAGATTTACTTATGAGGGAGAGCTTGTTGTAAAATCTACAAAGGAATTATTCCACATTGGAAAGGATAGAAAGTTGAATTGAATTACATACAAGTTAAGGCCTATAATCTATTACCTTAAGATATGATCATTTGAATGTTAATGCATTAAAAATATTATGCAAAAGGAATATGGAGGTTGGTCTTCCAAAACAATCATGTGAAAATTTTATTTTTGAAAAGCAACGTTAAGAAAGTTTTCCAATAGGGAAAGCTTGAAGTGCAAATAGAAAGTTAACATTGGCAGCTATAGAATTTTGTGGGCCAATGGATACTCTTTCCTTAAATGACAGTAAGTATTTCTTACTCTATGTGAAAGTCTAAAACTTTTGATTACTTTTTAAGAAATTTGAAGAAATTATTGAAAAGGAAATTAGTTGTTATGTTATGAAATTACAAATTAATCATGAAGAAGAGTTCAAATCTACAGAATTCAAAATAGTCTATAATGACCATATAATCTAAAGGTAACTTATAGCCAACTATACATGTTAGTATAATGGGATAATAAAGCATAAGACTATGGTAGTTGTAAAAGCCATAAAAGCATGTTAAGAGAGAAAGGGCTTCCAAAGAAATTTTGGGTTAAAATCCTAGCTATTGCAATTTATTTACTGAATAGGTTTCTAACTCGACCTGTTTAACAAATGATACCTTAAGAAGCTTAGTATGGCAAGAGACCTACTGTAAGTTAGGAACTTTTGATTGCATAATTTATGTTTTAATATCTTTTAAGTAGAGAGGTAAATTGGATGATAAAAATATATACTTTATTTTTGTGGTTGTAGTAAAGAAACTAAAGGTTATCGGCTCTGTAATCAAAATACTATCAAGTTATATGTTATTCATGTTGTATTTAATGAAAATGAAACCTAGACTAAAAAAATATTGCAAACATAGATGGTAGATAGCAAAGCAACTCTTAAGCCGTTTAATTTTAAGGATCAAAATGAAACTTCATTATCTTCTCTAAGTTCTACTCCAAGAAGGTTAATGAGTCCTAATGAAATTTATATATTTTGTGAATATGTTTGTTTTGCCTTGAAACGATCTTGTTTTGAAAAAGTGGATAAGAAAAATGAATGGCATAAGGCAATGAAAGAAGGAATTGTAGCCATAGAAAAGAATATGACATGGCCATTAATGGATTTACTAGAAGGAATATAAAGTAATGATTTGATATAGGCCTTTAAATCAAAATACAATATTAATAGATCATTGCAAAGATACAAAGCTAGAATTATAGTAAAGGAATACTCACAAATTCTAAGTATTGAGTTCACAAAAAACTATTTTCAGGACCAGAACTAGGTAAATGATCGACGCATGATACCCAAAGACTGAAGCCCTAAGATCATATGTTATTAATGAAAAATACAAGCTCAACATTTAACAAAAATAAAACAATGATACTAGCACATGTAATGAAATACAAAATAAACGTGCAATAATACTAGTATGCACTAAATGAAATTTTCAACGTACTAAATCATGTTATAGATTAAAACAAATGAAAAATATACGTAGAGGTAGCAACTTACATGCCTTAGAAGTCATTACTACAAAGTTGGTGTTAGCAGTCCTAAAAAATAGGATTAAGGGGAATTATACCTCACTAAGTAAATCCATATCAATTTATGATACTTAGTGACATGCTCACATGTAATATAATGTTTGTACTAATATAAACACACATATACAATGCATGGCAAATCATATCTAACATACAACAAATCGTGGAGAAGGAATATCTGTAGCACCTTAGTCTCCAAGAATAATTCTCACAATATTAAACCTTGAATGAGTGCGGAGAGTTAAGAATTACTATCGGTTCAACCATACACTTATACTCATAATAGTCATAAGGCTCTTTTAATCCAAAAGGGTTATGAAAATCCAAACATCACATATAGAATAGTCCTTATTTAATACATTCAATTTCATAATTATATCAATTATAAACATATTAATAAGGATCTGATTGGGAGCTAAGCATCAATTAGAATATGTCTGTATCATATATCAACATCATGAAATATAACATTTCTTTTGATCAATAATAGTGCGCATCTAGTCTTGATGCATACCTATTAGGTGACATGTCTTATAGAATCTCTTCCTCCACAGTTACAATCAAACACACACTTTAAATATCAATCATGTGATTTTAATAAACAAGCATTCAGTTATATAAAGATCATTATAAATACATGTAGTTAAGTACATAACTCATAGGTATATACTTAGATATCATAATAACAATTACATTGGTTTCATGATAATAATTACAAAATTTTCACACGTATATATATATATATATATATTTATCATATATATATATATATATGCAGGTACTGATATGTATATATATAGATATTATATCATATATCTATGCACTTGAACATAACCTCTATCTAAATCTAACATGCCATCATTCATCCAGCTTGAATTCATGTTCAAAACTAGCTCAAATTCTATATTAGTAAGTAAATATGAACTTACCTGATCATTATATTTCTCTGTTCAAACCTCACTTGCAGGTTCTACTCTTAACATAACTAAAAAATAGGAAAGGAAAATATTCCAACCAATGGTATTTATAAGTTATTAGGTTGAATTAATAACCTAAGGCTCATTATATTTATTAAAGTAATCTAATTATGTAATTTGATTATCGATCCTATTCTCACCTAAATTTTCTATAATGTTTATCTCATGAGTAATCAAGAATTTATCACGTCACAGTTATAAAAGTTAATCTACACAATTTTAAATATTTAAAAAATATTTCAAACTATTTCTGGGTTGGTCGAAAAACTTTGACCATGACAAAATGTGGGGCCTATGTGCCACTGTCCCAACAATAATTGGTCATCGAACTAGCTTAAACATGTTGATCTCTTCTCCTTCAGTCCAACGGTACATGTCTTATGCTCTAACTCCTCTTGATTTGGATTAATTGAAGCTCTAAAAGTTGAGGATAACCCATCTCTGTTCACCCTCCAAACTATTCAATCACCATCAATTAATACTCCTTTCCTATATTTTTGGGATTGTTAGAAATGATGGGGATGTTAGTTTGGTTAGAAAATGGATAGAAAGAAAATAAATAAGGCTTACCTAAAAGTGTCGAAACTTCTAACCTTGATTTCTCCAAATCTGAATCGATTTTGGTTAAACAAGATTAGGGAAAGGATAACATCTTGAAAGCTTTTCATAGAATTCTAGATTACTAGATTTAGTGGTCAGACGACGAAGTTATGGCTGTTGGAAATTAGGTATATATTAAGAACTTCAGAAAAGGTTTCGGAGGTTGAAAATAACATTTTTAGTCTTCTTCGCGAATATATATACGCATACTTCTCAATTGATTATGGTTCATTTTGGTTATAATATTTAAGAATGATGAACTAAATAAATACCTCTTTATTTACTCATTTCGGATGATAAAATAAATATTTTGACAAATAAGATAAGAAGATTTAGGTATTTACACCTATGCTCTTATGGCTCGTTTTGATACTTGGAGTAACTTTTTAACTTTCACTAATTCAAATAACTAGGTAGTATATAACTTAGATGTGAAGTCTGGATTTCTTGATGGTGATATTGTTAAAGATGTATTTGTTGAAAAACTACAAGGCTTTGAGGTGAAATAATTTGAACATAAAGTTTATAAACTATATAAGGCACTTTATGAGTTTAAGCGAGCATGAAGAGCATCGTATGGTAAGATTGATACTTACTTTATTAATAATGATTTTCAAAGGAAATTTATTGAACCAACCTTGTATGTAAAAAGTGTTTGTAATGATTTTTTAATTGTATTTTTGTACGTTAATGATGTCATTTACATTCAAAACTCCTTTAACTTGGTGGATAAATTTAAGAAATCAATCATGCTTACACTTGAGATGACCGATTTGGGTATTTTGCATTACTTTTTGGGATTGAAAATTTTGCGAGATTCAAATAGATTGTTTATTCATAAAAAAAGATATGGTAAGAACTTATTAAAGAAGTTTGGTATGATAGATTGCAAACCTGTTAAGATGCCATTAACTACTAATGAGAAATTTTTGTTTAGGGATGGGGTGAAAAAGGTAGAGGAGAGATAATTTAAAAGTCTTCGTGGAGGGTTTATGTATTCTGCCAACACAAGATCAAACATTATGTTTTCAGTTGGTCTAATTTTCAAATTCATGCACAAACCTAACAAACACAACTATGGAGGAAGGCACAATATCATTTGGTATAAGGTACAATAAAGAAAATCATTATAATCTTAGTGCTTTTACTCACAATGTGATACAATTGATTACATTTTTTTAGTCTTAGTTTAGGAGCAATTTCTTGATCAAGCACTAAAGCAACGTATATAGCTACCTCCAACAACAACTTATCAATTTAAATAAGTGTTATTCGTGTTGGTTATAAAAATTGGTCGTACAAGTCTATTTAAAGACTGCACAACAAGTATTTGTTAATGTGCTTCTGTCTAGACGTTCATATCCTGTCTTGAGTAAAATTGTTGTTTAAAATAAATTCTTATCAGGGGTCGAAACTACTATGTTAATTCTTTCTACGGTGGTCATAGGTGGAATATACTATCAAGAATCCACCTCATGCAACTCTGGAGCGCATGACAAATAGGAAATATATAGACAACTATGACGTAAATTGTTCAAGAATTCTGAAAACTACATATCGGCATGGGCTTGAAACACTCTCTTCCTGAGGTTCCAGTAGGGATGTCAAAAATTGACCCAACCCGATAACCCGACCTGCCTGACCTGGACCATACCCGACCTGATCCGAATTGACCAAAAAAGTCAACGACCCAAACCCGACCTGAACCCAACCCGAACCCGATTTCATATGAATCCGAGATGCACCCAACCTGAATAGACTCGAACCCGAATGCACCCGACTCGAATAGACCCGAACCCGAATGCACCTGAACCCGAATACACCCGAACCCGAATACACCCGATGTATTAACCCGAATTGACCCGACTTTAATACAATTATACAAATACTGCA
>JAOXYD010227944.1:0-18247 GCA_028565735.1 Pinacopodium congolense
TAGAATTAAGAGATTTTCTTCAAGTTTTTGATCCAATCTTCATCAATAAGCTCAGTTCTATAAATCAAACATAATAGGGCATTAATTAAACAATTAAACACTGAATTAGGGGTCATAATTGAACAAATTAACCATGAAAATCATATCAATTTTACCCCTATCAAGAATGCACCAAATAGAGTTACAAACATGCCTACGGATCTAATATATGAGATTGAGCATTTACAGTCTACAAAACAAGTTAAATATGCAAAGAAAGTTAGAAAAGAAGAAGAACACATGTAATAAGCCCTAAGTTTTAAGAGAATCTGAAATTTGATATGAAAACGTGTTTCTCTCTATTAATTCTTGTTGTTTCTGGCTTCCAGACCTTCTTTTATATGTCAATTGCAAGTGGGAACACGTTAGAACAAGTTGCACCTAATAAGATGGAAGATCTAACTATAAATTATTTAATTGGTACTTAAACGACACTTAAAAGGGGTACAACGATGGGCTACAAAACCGTCGTTTAAGTCTCTATCTTCGAGAGTAAAATGGTGGGCTGGGAAGCACAATAACGGGCACCCGAGGTCACTATTTTAGTCTTGAAATCTGACATTTTTGGAGAATTTTTTATCATTTCTCCAATTTTTAGCTTCCATCTACTTTGTACAACAATTTAAGCATTTTGACAACAATTTAGGACCAATGTAGCTTAATTTGACATGACTTGGCTATGAAAATGCTATAAATCCTAAGCTATCAAAACACATTCCAACTAATTCATACACTAACAAATTAAATTTCCCTTAAATATGCATTGACATATCAAGGAGTAATAAAGTATGAAAGGGATCAAAACCATAATTGTGCTTTAAAATTGCAATTTATTAGCATGAATATTATTGAAAACACAAAGCATTTAATATCACATATAAAGTTGTGATATCAATAAAAAAAGATCCAAAAGATACCAAATGTTTATACCAATTATTACTAAAAAATTAAACTTCATACCAATTTTGAATAAAACTAATTATTATCAAAGAATTCATACAAATGTCAACAACCGAGCATAAATTTAACAAAAATATTCAAAGTGAATATCCTTCAACCACACCTAATCCTCTTCTAATGGTACAAAATCCAAATTCATTCCCTAGTTTGTTAAAATTAGCTAATTGATGTTGTGTATCAACAAATTTATCTCAATATCACTATTTTTCACATGATCTCTAATAAAATGACAAATTATCTTTATGTGCTTGGTTCTAGAATGTTGAATTGGATTCTTGTTTAGATGTATGGCATTAGTGTTATCACATTTAATAGAGATCTTATTTAGCTCTATGTCATAATCTTTAAGTTATTGCCTTATTCAAAGCACTTATACACAGTGACTATGGATCGTTACATATTATGCTTTCACGATTAATAAAACTAAAAAATTTCACTTATTGCTAAACCATGACACATATGTTACCAAAGAATTGGCATGTGCCAAAAGTGCTCTTCCTATTTAAAAGGCTACTGAGATCATCAAATTAGTCAACTAATTCTATGGATGTATTCCTAAGATACCATAGTCCTAAAGATGTAGTTCCATATAAATACCTATTAAAAAGAACTCCACATACATACCTAAGTTTGTGTTTAATTGATAAAAGATGAAACTCTCTAAAACATGATTGAAACCTAGCATATAAACATAAATTAAACATATTGATGAGCCTACTCATGGTAACGTAATTAAACTACCTACCATGACTGTATATAACTTAGTATTTATGGACTTACCTTCTTTATCTTTATTCAACTTAGAATATGGTTTTATAGATTAAATCTAATTATTTATTGTTATATATATCCATGGTTAATCTATTTTCTAGCTAAGGATAGATTCTTGAATGGATTAATTGCATTCTTATCACATGTTTAGGTGTTAATCATTGTTTATGTGAGATCTAAATTTTGGTTTTGACTTACCACTTAAGATGAGATTAAATATGGTTAATGGTCTAATATTTATCTACTTTAATCATTGGAAAATTCAGTAAACAGCATGGTTTTAAGCAAGGATCCAAGAAATCTACATTGGTTAATCATGAGGGTACTAATATGGAATTTAGAATTAGAACTTCTTAAACTTTAGGCCTAAAGCCTATTAATTAAATGAATGACCAAACTTCATTTTAGGATAGTTGGAGAATAAGCATTGACTTAACCATAACAATATCTTAATTTAGTTAAGAGCCTAGATTAAGCATTCCAATCCATTCCATAACTCAATTAGGTCATTTGAATCCTAATCCTTAGCTAGGTAATTAATTTGGTAATCTTTAATTCAATTTGGAATTTAATTGCAAAGTTAAAAGTTTTTAGCTCCTTTTTAGTCAATCTAAACCCCCTTTTTATTTAGTGCTCTTGATCCTTTCTAGATAATTGTAATATGATTATCCTAGTAGTTGAACTTTCCCTGTTGGTTTGATATTCTGAAGTTATAAAAAAGCTCAACTTTATTACTTGTTAACCGATACGCTGTCGTGTTGTTAGTTTTGAATTTAATTTCAATTGCATGTTAATTGATTAATTTATTTAAGCTTATTAAGTATTAAACCAACCAACAACATTAAGAAAGACTCATTTGAAATTCTTTACTCACTCATTTAGAAGATCCCTTACCTAAACTTTCAATAATGGCATAAAAATGATATCATCAATATAAATTTGAATAATTGAAATATGCTCTTCTTCCTTCTTATTATAGTTTCTACTTTTCCCTTAGAAAAATCATTTTGCAAAAGAAATATTCTTAACCTTTTATACCAAGCTCTAGGAGCTTGTTTCAAGCCAAATAAGGCTTTTGAAAGTTTGTAAAAATGGTTAGGTGTTTCATGATATTCAAAACTAGGGTGTTGATTTACATATGCCTCTTCTTGAATAAGACAATTTAAAAAATCACTCTTCACATCCACTTGAAAAGCCTAAAACCCATGTAGAATGCAAAGGCAAGTAATATCCTAATTTCCTTTAATATAGATATAAGTACAAAAGTCCCTTCTTATTTATAACTCATAGCAACTAACCTAGCCTTACATCTCATAATTTTACCTAACTTATCAAGTTTATTTCTCAACACCCACTTTTTACCGTGAATTTTAAGCCTGGGTACTAATGTCCAAACTTTTATTTTTTTTTTCAAATTGATGTAATTCTTCATTCATGGCAAGAATCAAACTTTCATCACTAAGAGCTTTCTCCATGATCTTAGGTTCTATATAAGAAACAATGGTAACATGGAATAAGTCTCTAAGAGAAGATCTAGCAACTAGACCTCCTTGCACATCACCTATGATTTACTTTGAAGGGTGGTCTTTTTTATACCTCTAATCTTTAAAAATTCTCTCATCATTCTCATCACTCTCACTTGGTTTAACAATAAGGTAATTAGGTGCATATGTGGCATCTCGGTTGTCCTTTTTTTTTTCCTTATTCTAAACATAGTTTCTCCAAATCTTTTGATAAGCCTGTATCAATATCTTCAAAATTCTTCTTCACATCAAAGGGGTTTAACTCATCAAATATAGCATGTATAGCCCCTTTAATTACTATGGCTCTCTTTTTAAATACCTTATATGCCCAACTAGTTTTAAATAACTTATCTTTGCCTTTTTCCTATGTCAAATCTCATAGGGGGCTTCATTCATAGTTGGTCCTAAGTAAACCCTATTGAAAATATGGTAAATATAAATTACCGACTCTACCAAAAGATATTTAGGAAGTTCATACTCATTAAAAATAGTCCTAGCCATTTCTTGAAAGGTTCTATTTTTCTTCTCAACAACTCCATTTTAGGTATTAGGTGTAGATAAATTATGAATTTTCATCATAAAAGGATTCAAATAAATCATTTTTAAATGCCCTATACCGATCACTCCTATTAGAATAATTTGAAGATTTTTTAAAATTTTGTACTCCCTTAGAAAATATCATAAAAGACGTAAAACATTCATCTTTACTAATAAAAAATATAACATGTAAATCTATTAAAATCATCAACAATCACAAATGTGTAGGACTTTCCACCTTAATTAGCAACTCTAGTGGGACCAAATAAAATAATATGTAAAAGTTCCAAAGGTCTAGTAGTTGTTACTAATTTCTTCTTCTTGAAGGAATTTTCTCTTTGCTTCCTCATTTGGAAAACTCCACACAACTTGTCCTTCTTATTCATCTTTGGTAGCTCATTCATTAATTTCCTTTTATTTTAGTTAGCTATGAGCTCTATACTTGCTTGACCAAGTCTCATATGCCATATTTACACATCTTCACTCATAGATAAAAAAAATACTTTACGTCATGGTTAGAGAGATTATTTAAATAAATAGTATAAGTGATTCCTTCTCTCTTAAAAAAAACAATGCTATTATCTAATATCCTAAAAAACTGCTTGCATTTCCTTCAAAAACTCACTTTAAAACTTTTATCACATAATTGGCTTACACTTAACAAGTTATGTTTTAAGCTATCAACTAAAAGAACATCATCAATATAGCATAATTATTCTAACTAACTTTCCAAATTTCAATAATCTTACACTTGACATTGTTTCTAAATGTTGTAAAACAACCTTTTTTACTCTTAAGTGATATTAATTGGGAAGTATCCCTTATCATATGTCTAGAGTATCTACTATTTACACACCATTAGCTCTTTTAAAATCCTAGAAAATAAAAAAAAATTGTTAACTTGAGGTACCTACATTAACTCAGGTTCCTAGGGTTTAGATACCTTAAAACTACCTAAGCCTCTTAGTGTCCTATGAAACCAATTTTTTTTATCATAATAAATCTTTTATTCATTCCCAAAATGTCCACAATAATTGAGAACCATAGGAACATAATAAAAATGAAAATGTGACCTTATGTTATTATTTTTAAATGCATTTCTAAGTGCTCTTATCTCTAAATGTTATTTTTTAATGATAATGAGGCTTCAAATATGAATAAAACATGTTTCTAGATTTTTTAAAGATATATATGGGGCATGTAAATTTATTGTCCTATATTTCCCAACATGGGGCCTAAAACAACATAAAATGGTTGTGCATTTATATAAAAATCATGTTTATTTTTTGTTACAAGCACTTCCTTCATAGATTTAGGTTTTGATGCATATATAAATGCATGGTGGCTCTTTCTAGGATGAGGTGTAGATGTTGAAGCAACATTACCAAATGATGGCTTAGGTATAAGTTCTTCATCTAAGCTCTTACCCTTAATAAAGTAATTTTGAAATTATTAGTCACACTCCATTCAATGAAACATAAGTCATGCCTATCATTGGAAGTCTTTTAGACTCCAAGTATGCTTTCTAGTTTCTCTTTACTATTGTAGGTTGGTCTCACATAAAAAAGTTTAAATAAATCGATCTTTTGGTGTATAATTTCACAATTAATTCAAGACCAACCTTTTGGCAAGTTCATAAATTAATAAGTAATATAGTGGAATATATTTAAGAGTTCGAATGTCGATCTCATTCGAAAATTATCTAATGCCTAGGTCACTAGGATTACAATTATCTAGAGAACATCGAATAGCAATTTAATTAATTAAAAATATTAAAAACCTGAATTAGAAAACCTATAAAGCTTAAAATTAATTGTGATTTTCCTAATTTTTCAGTCAAGGCTCAGGTTGTTGATAATTTAATTCGTTCAGAATTTGTGATGCTTAATCTAGGGTTTCTTCACTAAATCACAATAGCAATATGGTTAAGTCACTGGCTTATCTCTATTAGTTGTATCCTGAAGTTTGTTCATGCATCAGACTTAGGTAATAGGCCTAAAGATTAAGAACTCTAGTCCTAAAATTCCCTATTTGAAAACTAGTACCCTCACGATTAGCCAAGGTTTGCTCATTCATTGATTTAAATTACGTTGTTTAATGATTTATCCAATAACCTAGGTAGATTTCTCAGATCCTAAATTATCTAATGATTTTATTTTAAGTGATCAAGTTAAGACAAACATTAAACATTAAATCAATAAATATTAGCTCACAAATCATTCATTAATAAATCAATTAACACATAAAAAATTTGACGTTAATTGGAAATCACCTTAAGCAAGAATATTAATCAACGAACATGAAATAATTAACTGAAGCAATATAACTTCCATTACTTCAAAATAATAACATCATAAAATGAATTTATGAGTTAAATGTCACTAAATTAAATCCCCAAATGATGATCTAACTTTAAATCATGTTTATGCAGCTTTTGGAAGCCACAAACAACTTGAAAACTCAAATTACAAAATATTGAATATAAAAACTAAATAAAAATAACGTAATATAGGAACAATCTAGAAAATAACCAAAACTAAGATGTTTTTTGCCGAAAACTAGATGCCTTAGATATTTAAAAGGCCTTTTATCTATAAGGGAGAGGCTGTTGCAAATTGAAGATTAAGACAAGCTATAATTGTTGAATAATTTGATGGAAAAACGTGTCTGCAACCTTTAATAGTCGTTGAGCACCAAAGAACAATGGTAGGTCTCAACCACTATTGTAGGGTTGTGGACCACCACTGAATGCATAAGCTAGCATTCTTCAACATGAGCTATTGATTTTTTAGTTTGAGTTATTCCAGACTACATTAAACGTCCAAAATATATACAGTAAAAATCAATTAAAAACATAATCAATTTAATCCCTAACAATTCTCTCACACCTAAGTGTTGGCTTATCCTCAAACAAACCAAATCATCATCCAATTTCCTATATAGAATATAATTATAGGAAACAAATCAAATTTTTCAAGCACAATCATTGAAATATTTTCCTTAACCTTTCAATTATCAATCAAATCATCATGTCATTATAATAAGTAATTAAGTATGTCAATTAAAAAGTGAATTTAAATAACTTATGCTCCTTCAAACTTTAACCTTAATAACAAACTCCATTTCTAAATATAAAATGAATACACACAAAGTAAAATGCATCATCTTTCAAACTATTTCTCATCTTTTTTATTAATAAGATAAAAAAACATAAAAGTGAGTTTTAGAATCTTGATTAAGATATCATTTAGTCTTTTTAGTGAACATCTTGTCATGAACACTCCTAGATACTCAACTAAATCACATCACATTAACTGTCTACTAGTAACATTCAAGAACTTTAACCTTCTTATCGGCTAAAAGTTAGCAGAGTGAATTTATTAACTCACTTACTAACAACTTTCTTAACTCTTTTTTTTTTAATTAAAACAAGATACTACAAAAAAGGCACAAGTTACTTAGGAATATATATTTTATACAAACAAAATCATAATGATCATTACGTATTCATTACTGAAAAACATGAAGAATTCAAATTAATTTGTTAATTAATATGACTAATTAATAATATACTACCTTAAATCGTACAATAGTCAAATTAAAAGAAAAAGTTTTAGCAAAAGACGAAAAATATGAAAATTTTTCATAAATTGTATAATATAAAGAAAAAGACAACAATATGTTATGCTTATAAGACAAAAGATACTAAAGTTTGATAAAATGATATATCCCTCCCTCACACTTAAATTGAATATTGTCCTCGATCTTTAGAAATTAAAAATAAAGCATAAAATGTGTGAGAAAGGAAAGAAACACATTCATATGGAAATGAATGTGATAATGCTCTGTTAATGAGAATTGCGGCCATCTAAAAATTTAGGAAAAAAAAAGATAAAGCCACCAGAATCATAACAAAACAAGTTCCACCATATAAATATGATCAAATTGATTCAAAGACCTATAGTACAACTGAAAGAAAAAATCCAAAAAAAAATAGAAATACAACTAATATACGAAACATAACTAAATTACCTAAAAACAATGAAAGGAAAACATATGTAAAGAAAACAAAATGAATAGAACATCCTAGAACAAAATGAAAAAAACATTTAAGAAGTTGCTAAAGGATGGGACTCTAATCCCGATCCCAAGCTCTCTAACACTCCTCTAATCGCACCTTCCATAGGTCCATACAACCCAAGTGATCTTAGATAATATCCATGATAGTAAGAATCTTAGAATGGAGTTCCGAGAAGTCAGAAGTCAAATGAATCTCCATCCTCAACAAGATAGTTGATCAATGTGCTTTTAGGTTATGTTTCTAGGACGTTTTAAGTGTTTCTTTGTGTGTTTTAGGTTTAGTTTATTTGATCATTTGCATATTTTCATGATCTTTGAAGTATTTTATTGTTTCTTTATCTTATTTAGTGTTTAAGGGTGGTTTTTGAGCTTGTTTAGGGGAATAGTTGATGCACTTTGTTCGTTCATTTTGCAGGAACATGATTTCAGACTTGGACATTTTATAGGTGACTAATGGCTTACTAGGCAAACTATTAGAACTCATATGGTCATGCAAATTAGTGGAGAGGAAGATCACAGATTTTAGGAGTCTCTAGTTAAAATTTTAATTCAATTGAAGGTCCAAAGAGGGAGTTATGGCCAAAAGAATGGAGTGTCTTCAAAGTTGCAGGAAGCAGGTCACGATCGTGACCCAACCTAGATAACCACTCTTTGCCACGAGGGTGACAGCGAGGCTGACTCCTGTACAGGTTAAACACGAGAGTTTTAAGTTAGGGGACCCTCCTTTGGACATATCTAAAGGCTCAAAACCTTAGGAGCATATAATAATCATTAGAGGATACCAAAAGGAGGCAACTTGGAGGTTTTTTGTGGCACTAAAAAGAAGAAAACACAATCTTCCTTGAGAAAGAAGAAGGCAACACAACACCCAATTTTCCAGCTTTCTTGAAGTGAAGAGAAGACCTTCAAAACTTCATCTAGTTTATTTTTCTTCTTCTCATTATCACTTTTAGCATGGAAAACATGATTATTGGTGGATTAATTGTGATTATGAGTAGCTAAACACTTTGTAGGAGTTGTTCTTGAACTATTTCATGGAACTCTTACTTTTTCATTCAATGAATGAATGTTTGTGATATATATTAAGCTTAAATCTTGCAATAAATTGAGATGGTGAGGTAGGTATTTGTGTTAGGTAGTGCAACGAGAGTAGCTTCCAATAATTCTATACATATTTAGGTTTTGCAAGTAGTTGAAGAGAGATCTTGTCTATTTGCTGAAATTACCTATACGATTGCTTAATATATAGTTGAATAGTTAGGAAAAGTTAGTAAGTATAGAGATAGCATAATTAATCCTAATTTATTGTACTAGGGAAAGTTAATTGTTCCTTAAAAGTGGGTAATTAAGCATTAGAAAGTCTTAGGTTAAAGAAAATTGGATCATTAAGTAAATAGGGAACCAAAATAGAGATAGAATGACTCCTAATCTTAAGCTTTGGTTATTAAATTCCTACACTTTGTTTTACATGGCTGTTCATTACTAGTTTAATTAATTTTAGTTTATTTTCCAAATTTTAGCATTTAAATTTGTTTCTTAAACAAAGTGAAACCTAAATTAAGTGGTACCTAAGCTACAATCCTTGTGGGATTAATATCCGTTCTTTACTACAAGTTACAACCTATATACTTGCGGTTTTGAGCGTAAAACTAGTAGATTATTTTGCAAAATAATCAACATGTTTTTGGTATCGTTGTCGGGGATTGTTTTTCTTAGATTCATGTTTAGTTTGGGTTACTTTGATTTAAGAGATTTTTATACTTTTTCTTGTATATTTGTAAGTGTATGAACACAAGAAAAACGGGAAGGTCTACCGAGTTTAGTGACAAAGAGTTGTAGGATATATCAAGGCACTAACGAGAGTAGAGAAGAGCAAAACCCCAAGAAAGTGTACTATTATGGGTCAAATTGATAGAGTTTCAATGGTTAATTTGTTGAATTATGACCTCTAATTCAGTGCTTAATTGTTAAATTTATGTCTTATTATATTTAATTTGCATGATCGAGCTTAATGATTAAGATTGGAGAAAAAAGGAGAAGAATTCAACTTAAATCAATCCATCAATAGAACCCTTACAGGGTCATGTTGAAGGATGATCAAGGTGTCGTTAACAGAGACAACATTTGACCATCAACATGTAGCCCACAGTTATAAGAGCAGTCAACAATTTCAACTTTATATCTCCACAATTGCAGCTGTAACATGTATCCGGCCTATCCCCTTTGTCAACTAGTACATGTGTAAGGCTATAATGTCTGTATAACATAAGGAACAACATAGAAAACACATAATCATAGTAGAGATTTAAGATCTACCCTTAGATAGAGAAGCTCTTAGTTCTCTCTTAGATTTTCTTAGATGTTTTAGGCATTAAAGACTTATAATTCAAGTTATATTATTTATTTTAAGTTTCTATTTATTGGAGATTGAAGTTAAGACATGTATCTGAGTTTATAAACCATCACAGGGGGTTTTCTAAGTCAAATTATTACTTATTTTCTCCTGTTTTTCGTATTAATCAAAGTTCATGTTCTTATATTTATATTCTTAAATGTTCTTTGGTTTTCTTGTAAGATCTTATGGATTTCGAAGCTGAGTTGATGTCTAGATCAAGTTAAGAAGTTCAAGAATTGTTTAGAAACTTTCTAAACATGTTTTTTAACTTCTAAACTACTTATTTTAGCTTATATTTTCAGAGCTATCAAAGTATGTGGCTTAAGATGCAAGTTTTGTATACTTTGATGATTATGTGTACTTAAATCCATTTTCCAGCTTCAGATTTATGTTTTAATGTTTTAAGAGAGTTTAAATACATGTAATAATGTCTAATTTTGTTTATTAAAAATCTTAAAGTTCCAATTTTGGCTTGATTAATGAAGATTAGAGTGAAAGATAATCTAGGATCCGAAAAATCCACCTAGGTTGTTGGAAAAAATCAATAAAAAACATAAATCAATCAATCAATGACCAAACTTTGATTATTTATGAGAGTTAGAGATCTGAGAACACAAATCCAGAAATCAACCTTCTTGAAATTAAAGCGCATTGGTTAGATTTAAAGCATAACAAAACTTTAAACTAAGTTTAATGAAGAAAAGGCTTAAGTCTTAACCATAACTTTTCCTTAAATTCGTGAAAGAACTATAATCTACCTTTCAATTTGTTTTAAGCTCAATTAATTCATTAATCACTTAATCATGAGTTGTATTCCACAAGTTAATAATTTTCAATAAATTTATAAATCAATTTAAAATTCAAAATTGCAAATGTTTGAGGCATAACTAAGATAGTTTAGTAATTTTATCTTTTTCATCTTTTTAATCAATTAATTTAGAAATTTTTAGATAATTTTAATCTAATTAATCTAGTATTTAACTAAAGAGTATCATTTTCCCTGTAGATTCTACATTTGGAGTCTTAAAATTACTTCACTTTATTACTTGTTTAATAGGTGCATTTGCCTTTCGTCACATTGGTTTTCACTTAAATTCATTTTGGTTTTCAAAAATCAATTAAAAAACCTCCAATTTTTAATTTATTCAACCAATGGAAAATAAGTTTTTGTTGTCATTATGGGGGAATAATCAGTGTATTTTAGTTAATATTAGAGAAATTGGTGTCAATTACTCTATAATGTACATTTTGTATATAGTCTTTTAAGTGTGTTCGCTTATTTTTATTTTCTTTTGTGTTTTGATTGCTTTTTATTTCTTTGGGTTTGATTATTGGCTTGTGCTTATCTCGATTGCAAGTTTAGTAAGAATCAATTCAATGTAGAAGTGGAACATCGTGAGAACTTGGTTTTTTGACCTCATAAAGAATCAACCATGTTGGAATTGGTTATGCAAACTAGGAGCGGTCCTAAGTCTAGCATTATTAGACCTATTATAGACTTGGATGATTTCGAAATTCCACATATTCTCATTTCCATGATTAATTCTTCTTACTTTAGTGGTTCATATGAAAATCCAAATGATCATTTAATCAATTTCTTGGACATATGTGATCTCTATAAAAAAAACTCAAGTTATTTCCTTTTTCTCTAAAAGATAGAGCTTGCACATAGTTGAACACTTTTTCACCTAATTCCATCAAAACTTGGGATGATCTTGCCAATCACTTTTTAGTTAAATTCTTTCCTCGAGTTAAGATAGCTAAATTGAAAATTTTGATTTCATCTTTTAAGCAATATGAAGGTGAGACTTTATATGAGTCTTAGGATCGATTTAAAGAGCTACTTACTGAATGTTTGATGCATAACTTTAGTATATGAGAAAGTGCATATTTTATACTTATGACTCATACCATCCACTCGAAGTCTCATATATGCTGCTTTTGGAGGAACTTTTATGAGCAAAACCCCAAGTGAAGCATACAAATTGATTGAGGACATGGCATCATCCAATAACTTTCAATACACTTTTAAACCTTTTTGTAGGAAACCTTTTAGAGCTCATACATTAATGAATCCCTAGTTTTTTAAGCTCGCTTGGTATACCATAATAAGTAATTAGAAGATTTACAAGCTCAATTTGGTAGTGATGTGTTTTAATGTCCTATAACTTGTGATTTTTATGGTAGTTCCTTTCATGCTTCTATAGATTGTCAAGTAAGACCCTCTTGCGCCTTTGATCCTAGTTAAGACCATTATTCTTATACTAAGCAAGGAGTGGACTCTTATAAACCTTATAAGGAAAGCTACCCCATTTTTTACTACCAAAATTCCCTTGTCAATCCTCAAATTGAACATTATTTTAATCTAATTTGTTAAGAACAGTCCAATTTTGAAGATACAGTGATGAAGTATATTTAAAGCAATGAGTCTATGATGCAATCCCATGAAGATTCAATTAGGGATTTTGAGAATCAAGTAGGTCAGATTGTTTGATTATTAGATGAGTGATTACCTCAACCTTTACCTTCTATGTCTGAACCTACTTCTCAAGAGCATATCATGGCCATTACTGTACCAAATGATCATGAAAAGGAGGATGCAAATGAAAGAGAAGTGATGGAAAGAAGAAATCGAGTGAAAGAAGCTGGGAATGGAAATCGTTCATCTAGGTTATTTATTGATTCTAATGTTCAACCAAATCAATCTATGATTTCATATTCGTAGAGAATAGATGCTTTATCTAGGCAAGCTTTTCAATTGTTTCAAAAATTACTAGTACCTTTGTTTAGTGTATCTCAATTAAATGAGCATCTAGCCACAAATTAGTCCATAGTTCAAGAGTTAGAAAGTTCTTATCCAAATCTGAGAGAATTATTGACGAAAAAAATCACACCTATTAATCTAAATCCATCTGTTTAATGTGATCCAACTGACATAGAAGTTGATGCTACGGATAATGATGATGATTTTCCAATTCCTTTTGGAAATCATGTTAAAAGTTGTGGTGATTGTAAGGAAATTGTTACAAGTGAAGTTTCTGAAGTTGAAGAAAGTGTTTGTGCCTTCCCATTGGATGATTAAATGGATAATGCTTATGTTGATATCATTGGTGTTGAGGATGAATCTCAAAGTGAAGACCATGTCTTAAAGGTTCTTAATTATGATAACCAAGATGAATTTGTCAAGGAAATTGAGGTTGAAGGTAAGAAAGCATTGGAGTTTGTTAAGGATCGGTGTTTCATTAAGGATCAATGATTAAATGAAGCAATTCTTTCAAATATTTTAAAAATCATTCAAAATTTGGCCCAATTGTTCTATAATGAGCATGAATTGGATTTGATGGATTCTGGACCAAAAAAGAGACGTAAAATTATCTAACCTTAAGGTCCAACTAAAAGACCTTAAAGAAGTGCTTGATGGGAGGCAACCTAACCTTACTTTCAGTTTTGTCGATTTGAATTTAGTGTGTTTTAATTCAAATAAATGTGTTGAAGCCATTTAATTTTGTTTAAATTAAGTTTGGGGTGTTTTCCTTAGTTTATCCTTAGTTTAGTGTGTTTAATTTGATTTTAGGAGTATTTTTAGATTGAATTCTAAAGCAATTTGATGAAAAATCCAATCCACATTGTTAGTACATGAGTTTGGAAGGATTTGGAAATGAAATTGGATAAAAATTGGGCTTTAGAAGGTGTAAATAAACCTATAACAGTGGTTTATAAGCCTACTGTTAAGGGATGAGCAAGCCATTGTTGATGCAGTCTATTCTGGAGCAATAATGATGGGCTATTCATCCTATAACGACACCATTGTAGGATGAATAGGGTGTTGTTGAAGGTCGAATCTGGTGATAAAATGATGCAGGTTCACTATTCATCTTCTTCAACCTCCATTTTTAATAAAAACATTTAAACCTATTAAATAATTTTTTAAACATAAAAGATATATAAAATAAAAACCTTAACAAAAAATATTATGCACAGAAAAAGAAAAATTGAAAATGTTGGTTATGTAAAGAAAAAGGTCATTATGCAAATGAATACGTTAAATGTAAGACTCAAAATAAAAAATATTCTGAACGATTAAATATTTTACATTCAAATTTTATAGCTAATTTAGAATCAATTGAGTCCAATTATGAAACTAATTCTACTATTTCTTCACTTTATATTTATAGTAGTACTACTAATATCACCCATAACAGTGATGGAGAAACCAATTCAGACTCAACTCAAACCTTCTGAAACCCTCTCTTCACCTCCTTACCTTCAATTCTCCATATCTTGCTCATTTCTTAACCAAATTAGATGTCCTCAGTTTCCATTTGTCACATTTTCTCTCCTCTATAAGATTCTGCCATCAATTTGTTCTGAAAATCAATAGAATTTTCAGAATCACCTATGTAAATATCCAAATTTGTTTCTCTATTCAAGGTATTCTTTTTTAATTTTCTCTTAATATAGGCATTCATTTGCTTGGGTTTTGGTATCATTGTGTTCCAAATTTCATTAGCTTTCTTTTTATACTAATTTCATTCAATTTTATTGTCATTAGAAAATTAAAAATATTTTGTTCAAAGGGAATATTACAGTAACCCTTTCTGGAAAATTTTCATATTTTTCTTACCATGTTTCGACTTGTTTGTATGTGTTTATTAAATACTTTCAATTCAAATGGCACCTAGGAGGAAGATATTAACCTTTGATCCGATAAAATTCACAAGTAAAAAGAACTTCGACTAGTTCGAAGTACATAGAAGGAACAATGTCATTATTGAGCATCTAATCCATCCGAATGAGGAAGTTCATTTTGACATATCTGGTGCTTTCTGGACATTAGGATGGGAGTTAGTTGTCATGCTTGCTGGTCCATTCTACCCTAATTTGGTTCACGAGTTCTTTATAAATATAGAAGATAAGGAAGAGGCTGATATGATTTAGATACATTCGATGGTACGAGATATTCTTATCTATATTACTCGTGTTTCTATAGCTGCTTTATTAGGAGTACCAGATGAGGGGGACATATTTGTTAAGGCTAAGGATAATTTTCATAGGGACACATTCTCATCAGATCCATCATTTTCAATTACTATTGCTAGAGATGCAATAGGCCTGACTAGGAATGCCAGAGGGTTTATTACTACTACCTTAGAGGCTCGAGAGCAGATTATTGTTACGATGATTAGTCTTAATGTTACTCCTCGAGCTAGTGAACTTAATGAGATTAGAAATGTATATATGTACCTATTATATAAGATGCTGCAATGGATTAGGTGCCATCTCAGGATTACCGTTAGCTGAGTTTGTTATTTTGTCTATGAGGGATATGGTGAAGCTTAAGAGGCCCAAGAAGAACTTCTATTCTCCTTGCTTACTGACAAGGATATTTATGGATGCAGGCCTTCCCTTAGACTATTTGCAGCCTGACGATTATACTTGTCATAACATCATTAATGCAAATATGCTTAAGCTATGGTGCTTTACATATCAAGGAGGCTAGTGGCGCCGACTTTAGAAGGGTGAAGATCCACCTGTCGATGTTGCACAACCTGAGGTTAATGAGGATATGGGTGAGGCTTCATCTAAGACAACTTCGAGAATTCTTCCTCCTCGCCTACACTCGGCTACTGCTACTTTAGTTCAACCTTCGCTAGCTGCTTTAGATGATCATCATGTTTCTATGATGCAGTACCTGATTAACATAGAGGGTCGTCTTACTTTTAAGCTTTTCTAGTTCTGATCATCCTTATTTTCTAAGATCTCTCGTTAGTTCGATGGTCTTCAGTGTTCCGGGTATGCCAATGATCCTTCTTTTTAGTTATTTTGGTTAGTCATTTTGTTGTTTCAGTTTCATAGTATAGGTTTCCCATTTCCATAGTGTAGGTTGTTGTTGTTTTTCAATTAGATCTGATGACTGTTTTTGATATATGTTGCTCCTTGATGTATTTGGCTTCATTATTTATATGAGTGGAGCTTCTTTTGGCTATTTTTTTTGTTGTTTTTCTTGTGATTTTAGTTCCTAAGCATCCATTTTATTACACCAACGGGTCTTCAAGTCTATATCAAACGGGTGTATTTCTTTCCCTACTCTCCTACATTATGCTTTTCATTTTCTATTTTAAACATTGAGGATAATGTTTAGTTTAAGTGGAGGGAGGGATTTATCATATTGATTTGTTTATTCACTTGAGTTTTGTTTGTTTCATAGTAATTTGATTTATGATCAATTTCATCGGTCTATAAATTGTGGAAAAAATTTTCGATTTTGAACCTTCTTATTGTTCCTGCCTTCATTTGAATTCAATTATTTTGTCAATTTGAAATGTTATTTGATTAATGACTTAATGCCTTTAACTCATTTCATAATTTGGAAGGTAAATACCTAATGATTAGAATCATAATCCATATATAAAATGCAACTTCCTGAGTAATTTTATAACTTCTTTTAAGGCATTTTTATCATTAAAAAAATAGAAATTAACCCAAAAAAATGTATATAGATAACAATTACTTAATTAGTTAAATAATTAAGCAGAACCACTCCTCTAATTTCTAATTTTGTGTATGTGTATATAAAAAAAGCAAAAAAAAGAAAATAATAATAAAGATATATGTATATAAGATTTGAAATTATGAGTGGGACTAATAGTCAGCTGAATTATTTTCACTAATAAATCTGCAAAGAACTATACAAGGAGAAGAATCAGGTTATACAATAGAGTAACAAAGTTTGGAACAAATTTGTACTATCTAAAGTGGCATTCCTTATGTGGTTAGCAGTAAAGAAAAAGTTGAACATTATGGATAGATTACATTATCTGAACATCCCATCTAGATGCTCAATGTGTAAATGTCAGTTTTAGTTGGGACATTTGGATTAAAGTTAAAAACCTATGATTTTGGGACTACCCTTCTACTAATTTAACTTATTTACTAAGCCGGATTGAACGCAACAGAATAGATGATAAGGTAGGTTATCTTATATCTTTAGGCTTTATTATGTATTCGATATGGAAAGAAAGGTATGAAAGGTTGTTCAAAGGACTAGAGAGAACTAAGGAGCAAGTGTTGGGTAAGCTAATTTACTGGATTAGAGAACAAATCATGTTTATAAAATTGTTAGAACCATCCTCCAGACAATTCCTAAACAACTGGAATATCTTATGAAGAGAATCAGTTCATATATGCATAACAACATAGATAAGCAACAAAGATACACGGCAAGGAGGGAATCATATTTATGTAAAGGGATGTACATATTAAAAACTAATATTTCTACTAGTAGCTACCAAAGTAAAAAATCACCATCGAGTTTACACAGTAGCACAAAGACACAGGTTACACGAGCAAATCTATCAAAGTTAACTGAAATAGAGCTAAAGAAGACATACCGTACTTGGGTAAACAAGTGCAGATGTAGTGATTGGTTCTCCCTATAAGAGAATAGTCATATAGGTATGGTGAAACCATAAGAAAAGAGAAGTAGAGAAAAAAGATCACTTGAGAAGAAGAGCTGATCGGAATGCTACCATTGGAATGGCTCATAGAATCAGTGATTAGGGTTTGTGGAAATGAAGAATGGTTGGGCTAAATATGGAGTCTCATAACAATGATTAGGTACCTTGACACCTTAGAGGAGCTAGATCGATATGGGTGATGAAAGAATGATGTGGTCATCAGAGTGTTAGAAGGGATTTTTCTCAGAGATTTTGACGGGCGTGACTATAGATTAGGAAAGTAATTTCGTTTAAGGGTTCATTTTGTGTTTTATTTCTCAGGTACGACATGGTTGGTCCCCAGTTGATGTACGTGTGAGTGTTAGGTTCTAAATCATGTTTTTGCTAATTCTTTTTTATTAATTAAATTGTTAGCCCTATGGCACCCAAGAGGGGGGTGAATTGGGTGTTTAAAAACTTATTGCGGAATTAAAATACTTTAAACA